>CM035788.1:30896367-31183667 GCA_020466265.1 Siphamia tubifer | reverse complement strand
CCACAACATTATCGTGATCATTATCAAATATGTTATGTCTTATGAGAAATATTCAGATTTGTATTTACCATATCCAAGAAATACCAAAAGGCTGGTTTGGTTTTGTTATGCTACATTGAAAGAAGAACATGTGCCATTTCTTTAATTTTCCTGTGTGGAAAAAGTGTTTGTGTTTTGAATAAACATATTTGCACCGTACATGTTTAGTTTCATGTGTTAAATACATGATGGGACAGCACTGAAACTCCAAAAATTAGGAAACTTTCAGTAAAATGATGGTTGCAATTCCTGTACAGTCGTATCAGCTCAGTTTTAAATAGTCTATAGTTGTTTTGGCAGCATTGGAGAAACTAACTGCTTCATTTTCAGTTTGATTTGCCTCATTAATAAGTGTTCTCTTACAGCTTAGTTTTGAAATTAGTCTTGTATAAAAAAGCGCCGGTAATCTGCTGTATTACGTCTCCAGAACTGTGCTGGTGTGCATAAGCTTATTTGTACTTACAGCAAGACAGTAGATGTGAAGTGAAAAAGATTTGAATTGCTGAAGTTAATTAAGCCGCTCTGCTGTAATACACTAGAATCTCAAGAAAGAAGCACTAATTACTTTGCAGTCTGGGACTCATCAGAGACCCTGAGCCTAACACGCTGTTGGGAAACAATAACTCATTGTATTATGTTTCAGGAGTTTCCCACTCAGCAATTTAGTGTAGAGCAGAACAGCGGAACAAGTAGTGAAAGATTGCAAATGTTTGCTAAAGATCGGACAATTGACTATGATATGAATTAAGTTGTTATCACAGAGTGGTATTAGTTTTAGATTTTATGGGCTCTTCCTGTTTCCATTCACTGATGCCCACTTCCCCTTTGTTAGTTCCTTCTTCCTGTGCACAAATGACTACATATGTCAGTCCGTTATGCCCAAAAATGTCACCAGCACATTGTTAACCTCATAATGTAATTGCTTAAGTCTAATGATAGACTGATATATTGGGCTGATATTTCAGTTTTTTCATGTATCGATATTGGCCTGTTCTGTTGGCTGATATGTTTTTTTTTTTCCTGCTATGATTAACTAACAGGGCTACGAAAAAGAGGAAAAGGGGGGAGAAAAAAAGCTAAAAAGAAAAGAACAAGTATTCAGAGAATGCCTAATCTTGCCCTTAGTTTGTGTTAATCTCAAGTTTCTATGACAACCATTCTTGAATTAGAGCTAATAATGCAACCTTGACCTTTGACCTTTTGCAATATTGATGATTTCATTATATGTATTTATGCATCAGTGAATGTAATATTATAATAATATATACACTATTAATTAAGTTAGAGCGTGATATGCCGATGTTTGACACACACAGTGTTACGCAAGTTAATTTTGCGACATGTCACCTTTGACCTCCAGGCATCTCAAAAACTATTGGTTGTAGGTGATAACACCAAATATTGGAATTGTAGAAATATTCATTCCACATCGTTTGGTACCAATCTGAAAGTTTCATGACCCTCCATTCTTGAGTTATAACCAATAATGTGGTTTTGACCTGCTAAATGTAACCTTGACCTTTGACCTTTACTCAAATGGATCGTTGCATCTGATGCACATTAGCTATATGTATATGCTCATGTAATGTTATGGTGATATCTCAAGTATTCATTGAGTTATTGCGGTTATTACAGTAATCTGAGACATGATCTTGTTAAAATTGCATTTAGTTTTCTGAAGAAGTGTCCGTTTATTCATGTTATTCACATTGTTTTAAAGGACAGTTGGGAGATGTGAACATTTTCACCACATAATTAAACTTTTTTTTTTTGCTCTAAAACATACAAGAAAATTTGGAGTTGACATTACTTATATATTATGTTATTATTTTAGTGGTTTGGCCCAATTCAGATAAAATTTGGTTTGATTTGATTTTTTTTTTTTTATTTCAATGCTTTATTTTGAACATGTGCAGAATGCAACAATAATCAACACAACAACAATAATAATAATACACAATTACATTTATTCTTACCCCTTCTTCACTTCCCAATTAACCTGAATTCAACTTATAGCAATAGAGTGCATAGTACAAAAATGATGATAATAATACAAATAATAACAATAATAATAATGATGATAATAATAATAATAATAAATAATTGAAGTACTAAACATATATATACAGTATATACACATAAAAAAAAACACAACAAAAAATAAACAACCATGTGGCTCCTGAACTAAAATGAGTTTGACACCCGTGGTCTACATCCTTATTTCAGCCTGGTGCTTCTACAGACATACTGCACAAGAACATTTAACTATAGATGTCCTCCGTCTGTCATGTGATCTAGTGTCAAAAGGACTTTGACAGTCGAAACGATGCTTTTATGACGCAGAATTTGAGTTGAATTTGATCAAGCGCCAACTTCTACTGATATGAGTTTATCATAAAAAGCAGATAATGAGCTCCTACTTCAAGTCTGCAGCCACGGTTTCTTTGTGATTTTGAGAAAATGCAAAATCAAAATGCTAAATATACTCACAAGACATTAATACACTAATTTTAAAAACATACAATGAATTTCATAAATGTTGTTTTAATTCATGGCCTATATTTTGAAATTGAATTAATGTTCTTATTGCACACAGTTACTGGAAAAAATGTATATTTAATTTCTTGTCAAAATCTCATCACACTTAAAATAAGACATAATCAGTAACTTTTCAATGTGACATAAGAATTTTTTTTTTTTAATTATTGCTGTCGTGCTGCATCCCTCATCGTCCGCAATTCACAAAAATGGCTTCTCCCACATTTCTTTACGCATTTCAATTCTGATTAATTCATTAGTTACTTAGACAAATTTGCCTTTGTAAACAATTTCTTTACAACTTTTTTTTTTTAATTTTCAAGAAGAAGAAGAACTAGATAGTGGATGAAGACGAAGTTGAAGCTTATTAATTTAAGAGATTAGTGTGAAAAGGTGTAGAGCAGCAGAGGTATGGAGCTAATTTTAGTGCGTCGCCTCTGCTGCTCTTTTATTATATTGTAACAGATTATGGTCAAAAAAGACAAAGAGGAAACCAACTTTTTCACGCTAATCTTTTAAATGAATGAACTCCATCTTCATCCACCATCTTCTTCTTCTTTCATTTTATTTTGGTGAACTTGTGTTTTCTTATGGAGTGAATTTGCAGCGTTTCTCTCTCGCAGTTTTTATTTTTGGGGAGTTTCCATGTTTTGGTTTTTGCAGCATTTGTTTTGGGGGTTTGTCCGTTTTTCCTTCTGCTTCGTTTCTATTATTGCATCATTTTTCTCTTGCAGCTTCACTTGTGTTGCATTTGTTTAATGTGTTTGTGTTTTTGGTTGTTGCATCTTTCTTGTGTTCATGGGGTATGTTTTACCCCCCCCCTGTCAGCCACTGTATATATTAGTTATATTGAGTCTCTTTCTGTATAAACCTATAAACATTTTCATAATTCATTTATCTAGTTTGCTCTAAAACACAGAGGAAACATTTGGAGTTGTTATTATTTATAGGGTTTTTTTTTTTTGTTTTGTTTTTTTTAATGCTATTACATTAGCGGTCTGGCCCACTTGAGATCAAATTGGGCTGAATGTGGCTCCTGAGCTAAAATGAGTTTGACACTCCTGGGTTTCAGAGTAATAAAGGATGTATTTTCTCATGTGGTAGAAGTGCCAGACCTGAACTGTGTGTTCTGTCGTGGTGTACAGCCTCTTGTAGCCTTATTAGAGTTGTTTACCTTTAACTTGTGGGCTCATCTTTCACATGTGTACCACTGGAGTATGCAGCAGACACCCCAAGCTCATTTGTATAATGAGCTTAGTAGCAGCTTTTTTCACTTTGATGTTTGCCTAAAGCTGTGAAAAACAGCATGGGAATGAGTTAAAAAAAAAAAAAAAAAAAAAAAAAGATACATGGTGGACTGTAAAGGTTTTAACCCTGTTATCACATTTAAAGGCCAGATGTTGACCTGTTTCCACTCCCTTTGTCCTCTTTTTAAAATGTCCCTCTTCTATAAATCTGTTTAAACAGACATGACAAAACAGTTGGAAAGGAAACTGTGGCGCTGCTCCAGGCCGTCATCACGTCCCTTTTATTTCTCTCCTCCTACACTTTATTATCACACCCAGCATTGGTCTTGACAGCAGAATACCCAGTCAACACCCCACCCCCCCCAACCCCTTCCTCCTCAGTGAGCCTGTTTTTGCACCCTTGGCACCCGTCCTGCCCGTGGAGGGGTGGGTTGACATTCGGACAGAGGAGCCAGGTCCAGCAGAGAGTCACAGATCCTGGACCAGAGGAGGGAGGGAGTGACTCAGAGCAAAGAGGATGAGTCAGGCGTCATGTGCTGAATTGGCTTTCAGCAGACTCTGTGTCCCCGATGCTTTCTGTTATCGTCAAATGAGCCACCTTTTGTTGTTTGTGCATTCAGGCCTGGGCTAAACATAGGATGGACATTTGGCCTATGTCAGTGGGGCCGCAGTTTTTAGGGAATACACTCCAATTCAAAAGCTATTGATGTTTTATAAAAATGTTTTCTGACTAAACAACATTCTCCTCTTTACCTCTGAGGTATTATGCCAATGAAATGTGCTTTTGTGAATTAGTATTTGTTTTCTTTTTATTATTAATATCGTTTAATATTAGTTGGGAGAGATTATTGTAATCACTGTGTGTGTGTGTGTGTGTGTGTGTGTGTGTGTGTGTGTGTGTGTGTGTGTGTGTGTGTGTGTGTCAGCAGAGACATATCATACTATAACTCAATGGATACTTGAGATATCACCATGAAAGTATATGGGCATATACATATAGCTAATGCATAGCAGATGTAATGATCTATTTGAGTAAAGATCAAAGGTCAAGGTCACATTTAGCAGAAAGGTCAAAATCACATTATCGGTTATAACTCAAGAACACAGAACACACAGTACCAAACAATGCAGAATGAAGATTTTTACAATTCTCATAATTGATCTTCTTATCTATGACCAATAGTTTTTGAGATCTCTGGAGGTCAAAGGTGACATGTTGCAAAATTAACTTCTGTAACATTGTTTGTGTGTGTCAAGCATAGACATATGACACTATAAGTTAATCAATACTGGATATATTATCATAATATCACACACACTGATGCGTATATATATATATATATATATATATATATATATATATATATATATATATATATATATATATATATATATACATATAAAGAAATGATCAATATTTCCAAAGGTCAAGGTCACATTTAGCCGCACACATTATTGGCTTTAATTCAAGAACGGGTTGTCATAGAATCTTGAGATTGGCACAAAATGGGGGCAAGATAAGGCATTCTCTGAATACTTGTTATTATTACTATTTTATTCAAAAAACAAGAAAACAATATGTGGTACATTTTAGTTAGAGTGCCTTGTTTCACCAACCCAGTCTCCTCCATTTCACCCTATCCATATACAATGATAAAACACCATTAAAAATGATTTTCTCCAATATATAATAAAGTATTTGCATTTCAAAAACATGTATTAATAAGGCTGACAATTAATACTGAACAAACAATAATCCTAAATATGAATTATGAAAGAGCTGCAGCATCTGAAACTAACCACAATGGACATTTGACAGATAAACAGAACCACAGTGCTTCACTTTCACACTCACATGTCATGTCATGTTTCAACTCACCACAGATTTATATTTATGAATGGAGATGCTTGCTTTTATATTCAACTAATGATATATTTGATGAAAAAGTCACTTTTTCTTCGCTTTTCACTGTTTTGATAAAATCTTTGAATTTACTTGAAGTTTTCACAGGCATCTAAATTAAATCTAGGAAATGAAATACAAGATTAAAACGGTGAGCCCCTTGCAACTGCCTCCTCATGAGACCACCTGACAGTGAGAGGACATCGTTTCATGCACTCGATCCAACGTTCTGCGAAACACAGGCACTCCTACATCTGAAAATGACCTATTCTTTACGAACCTTTCACAGCCACGCCCCATTATTTGATCAAAAATGTAATGTAATTGGTGTAAATTGGATGTAAACTGTAGGAGAAGACGATGAAAGGATAAGGGCTGGGATTATAACTACATTTGTGTTGTCATGGCAACACGATTAAAAACAGGGGTGTGTTCTCATTACCTATTTGGTTCAGGTTGGCGTGACGGATGTGTGTCAAATTTTGTTTGACTACCTAAAAAAAAAAAAAAAAAAAAATCACTCCAATTCAAAAACTGTAGGGGGCGATGGAGAGCCATTTTGTGATGAGTCCCATATCATTGGGTTCATTTGTCATTCTGTACAAATGTTCCATTGGGTCCAACAATCTGACACTGTATGTGTGAGATACACACACTTCTATGTGTCTAAAAATGGTCGCTTCATTGTGAGGTCATCACAGCCACACCCAACATTTGACCAAAATTTGGAATGGTAACTTTTGACCCATCACATGTGTAGGTGACTTCCGGGGGGGGTATTTTAGAGGCTCATTTCCTGTCTGGTTTAGGGCAGGGCCATAATGTTAATATTTTGAGAGGGCGTGGCCGAACCATTGTGCAAGATTTTTGGGGGTGCGACTTCAGATTATCAAGTTTTTCCACTGGGCTTAAATGTGTTTTTTAAGTTTTGAAAGGGTGAAAGAAAGAAAAATAATAACGAAACCAATGTGATTTTAATAGGACTTTATCGGACATTACATGATGTCAGCACTCGAGCCTAAAACTACATGATTTACAGTAAAAAAAATAAAAATAAAAAAGCAACATACAGAGCATAATATTATAATAAATAGTGATAAATCATTTAGAGTAAGAAGGGTTTAATAGAGAGAAAATGTCATTTGGAAACTGATGTAAAAGTTGTTCTGGGTTTACAAAAGATTCTGTAATAAGTACAACAACTTTAATGGTCCTCTGCTGAGTTTCCTTCAGTGCAGATGTTCCTGTCAGATATTGAAGTTCAGTCCAGGCCAGTTTCCCTGTGGCACAGTGACTGAGCTCTCATGTCTTCTGTCTGGAGCAGATGTTTGCTGTAACAAGCTTGACCCTGGTGTCACAACTCGTAACTATTGCCCCCAGTGGCAATTTCTTAACATATCTGAAGGAAATGAGTTTTTTATGCAAGTAATGGATCTGACAAGACACAGATATTCCCTCCAGATACTAAAAATTGATTACAAGCTCCCTTTTTGTCCACTTAGAGCAAAGTATTTTTGTACAATGACCACAATATTTGATCTAAATATTAAAAGTTAAATTATAGCCATTTGTGCATAACACACAACTTTTATATGGTCGCTCCCGGGGGTAAATAAAAAAAGAAACGCAGAACAATCATACATTTCTATAAAAGGCTAAAAGTATGCACACAGACAATATATAACATAAAACCTTATATTAAAAAAAAAAACACCCTATGAGAGACAATAAATAGAAAAATACAGTAAAATAGAATAAAATAGAATAAGATACAATCACTGCAATAGAGAAGAGGTAAGTATTTCACATGCACCTACATATACACACATATACACACATATACACACACAACATATTTTATTTGTCCATTTATGTCATACTAGCCAACAGTCAAACTGTGGCTGGAAAAGAAGCTGTTAAAAAATCGTGTTGTGTGTGTAATAATGCTGTCTGCCCGCCTTTGTCTGAGGTTGTATGTGCTTTGTTTGTGTTTGAACAGGGGGGTGAGCTGGATGTTGTGTGTCTTTTTTTAATTTTCTCAGCTCTTTTTTTGACAGTGCTGTGTGTATATGGTGTCTACAGATGGTAGATCAGTGCCTATGATGGTTTGTGCTGTTTTTATGACTCTCTGTAGAGCCTTCCTCTCCCTCTGTGTTGTCTTGCCGTACTGTACCAGATAGTGATGCCAAATGTTAAAATGCACAGATTCAGACCAGCGACATGTGCTTTTTTTTTTTTTTTTTTTTTTTAAATTTACTGTCATTGAATAATTGTTTCTAAAGCTGTGTGTGAACTATCAGTGAGAGTGTCCTTATTTTCATCTGTGACTCAGTTAATACTCTGTTGCTCATCTTCCAGCAGACCCTGACTCATGCATCCTTTCTTTGGCTCACTCTCATATGTTTTGGACTAAGCTCTGACGGATATGTCATTATTTTATGGTGATACACTCCACTCATAATCCCATAAGAAGCAACACCTCATGTACGATGGTGTTTCTGAGTTTCCTTGTGCTGTGTATGATTTTCACTCCCATCACAGGCTAAAGTTTGAAAGAAAGATCTTTAACCCGTAAAGACCCAGTGCTACTGTTGTGGCAGTTCACAAATGATTTTTTTTTTCTTCATATTTAGCTTTTCTTTAGTGATTTATTGTAATATTATCATCTTTACTTTGCATTTTTATTGTAATTTCATATTTGTATTTTTTGTATTTTTGTAGGGTTGTCAAAATTAACACATTAATATGGATTAGTCTATCATCATGTTTAATCTGATTAAAATTTTTAATGTAATCAGTAGTCTATAGTGGGGCAGAAACTTCTAGCCTATAACCACACCCATAATTTATATGTTTTTTTGTTTTATTTTTACATATAATTCGATGGATTTTACTGATTAATCAATGTTGTAGAAGGTGATAGTGTTTCCATGGTAACGATGGAGCTTCTGAAGAACCAAATGGGTCATACATTATATTGCCAAATGTATTGTCTCACCTGCCTTGACTCACAAATATTTAAATTAATTTAATTAAATCAATTTTATTTATAGACCTCAAATCACAACAATGTCGCCTCACAGGGCTTTACAGGAGAGAACAATCAACCACAGAAATAGATGAAGTCCCAAGCATCCCCTATCATTAGACCCTCCTAAGCAAGAAAAAACTCCAAAACCCAGTAGGAAAAAAGACGAAATCTGCGGGAACACTGAAGGAGAGATCCACTCCCATGGACAGACAGACTATAGATGAACGTCCATTTGTAGATGAAAGGAAGGGGGTGGGGGCAGGTCCATCCATCAAACAGGTGAGGGTGGAGGATGAGGTCTGGGGTCACAGGCCAGTACAGGACACACGTGAGTCACTGCAGATCCTGTTGTCTATGGCTCCTTATGTGGATACTACTGAGAGAGTTGCCAGACCAAGTGGGACACCAGGTGAATAGCTATGAACAGCCTTGGTATGTAAGACTTGACATCCCATTGTTATTAATCCATAGGGGTTAATGTGATGCGGGTTCACCCTTCGCAGCTTCAACTCTTCTGAGAAGGTTTTCCACAAACTTTAGGAGTGTGTTTATGGGATCTTTTTTTGACCAATACTCCCATAAGCATTAGTTGGACAGAAGGCCTGGCTATAGCCCCAACCCTAACCGTGGCTCTCAGTCTGCACTCTAATCCATCCCAAAAGCATTCTATAGGGTTAAAGGTCACGACTGTGTTCAGTCCAGTCCAGTTCATCCACATGAAACTTTCTCATCCATGTCTTTATGGACCTGACTTTGTGCAATGGTGCACAGTCATGTTGGAACAAGAAGGGACTATCCCCAAACTGTTCCCACAAACTTACAGTTGGAGCATGGACATGTCCAAAGTCTCATTGTCCAAAATCTCATGGAGTTAAAGCTGTTGGACAATGCAACCTCTTCCCTGGTAAGGTTTAGCTGTGATGCTATGCCACAGATAAATCCTTACTGCCACACTATACATTTCATATAAAAAAAATCATCGCCATCACTGTCACATTAGGACATATGTTTTACAATCATTCTACAGCCTGCAGATGCAGTCATCAACAACAACGATCATAAGCACAGACAACAACAATAAATAGTAAATAGGACAAACAGATGAGAAAAATGACTTGTTTAATTTAATTAGCCAAGACTTTGGCTCTGAGCCATTTCTGTGGTAGCCATTTTGTTCTAGAGGGCAATATTTATATTTATTAATATATATAATATTTTAGGCAATATAGACTATCTGATGACAGTGAAAAGATGCCAAACTCTAACACCAGTTATTTATATGTACTGATAGAAGTTTACAAGTTGATCTCAGTAGATGTTTTTGGTCTTTATGGGTTAAATTAGACGTTTTGGTCTGAAAACAATACACCACTTTCACTCATATTTACTCAGCTGCAGAAGGAAAGAATCACCCTTTATAGGAAAACAAAAAGGAAAATGCGAGTCATCCTTCCTCTTCCTTGATCCATCATCTACTCCAGCTCCCCCCAGCTCCGGAAAATCGTCGGCCTTGATGCCCATAACTGGGACAGAGAAGTGGAGGAAACAATGTTTGGAATTTGAGAACAAAAAAAAAAAAAAAAAAAAAAGACTTGAGTCATCCCCACATGTCAGCTCCTCCTATTCTCCTAAACTCATGATGCCTTCAAGTTTTCCTTACACAGTCGTTGTAATAGCCTAATTCTAAAATTGCAAGTGTTGTAAATTATTGCTGCAACTGTGTAGAGTATGAAAGCGTTTTATTCCCAGTAAAGACTTGTGAGGTCAATAAACAAGTGTTGCACTACAACTACAGTATAACTCAATTTATTTTATTGGCTATTAATATTTCACTCTCAACATCCTCTCAAAAACAATACAAAAAAAGACACAAGGACTGATAGACCTAATGGTAATCTGCACTTGCCTTTTAATCCATGAAGACCCAGTGTTACTTTTATGGCAGTTTTCAAATGTTTTTTTTTTCTCTCTATTTCTATCTCTGTTTATTTTTTCTCTCTATTTAACCTTTCTTAATTGTTTTATCTGTATTTATTATAATATTATACTCTGTATTTTGTTATTTTTAAGTGAATATCTGATATTTTCCCTATAACTGTCTGATGTTTAAAAAACCTGAGATTCAAGTTAAATATTATTTTATTCCAAATAGAGAAAATTGATGAAAAAAAGTGACTTAATCAGCAAATATATCAATAACTGAACATAAACCAAGTGTTTATTTTCCAGTTTCCATCCACTGTCATTTGTCAAAATGCATGGATTTTACTGTTAACTCAATATTGTAGAAGATGACAGTGTTCCCACTGATAACTACATTCATATGGGTCATATCTGATGATCATGAAAAGATGAAAAACTGTATTTTACACTAATTATTTAAATGAATTGATAGGATTCGTGGATCAACAGGTATTACACACTCTATATTGGTAGATTATTTTGGCTTGTCGTTGGCTGGTTGGGTCTTTATGGGTTAATTTAATAAGGATTTGGATGTGTTTCCCACAGCACCTGAACACAACAGGAGAGGAGGGGAATTCCTCCCCAGCAGGCGCTAATGTCAGTGTGACTACACAATGGCTCTACTCAACACTTTTCAATGAATGCAACACATTCACTGTGGCTTTGTACTGTGGGAACATCTCAGACTCATATCAGCTGCTTTACACAAACACACCTTTGAATAATTAGCAACAAGCTAACTTCTGCTGAGTCGCTTCACGTAGTAGTAAATGCACATGTTTTGTAGCCTGTAGGAAGTGACAGGAATGACAGCAATCCCACTAAGTAAAGAGAAAAGTCATAACTAGATCACTCCAAAAGCACAGACCTCCACAAAGTCTGCCAAGGTTGTGGATCTGGATGTTCCTATTTGTTCACATTAACAAGTTAAAAGTTTGAATATATAAAATAACAGGTGGCTGTGGTTCAGTTGGTACAGTGGATTGCCCCAATATCTAAAGGGTTGGTAGCTCGAATCCTACCTCTGACTGTTCACATGTTGAAGTCATGGGACTAATCATGATGTTGACATTGGGAGGGACGTAATTTGACGACTTCCTCACAAGAGACAGCAACAATAAATAATAAATAAGAATACTGCTAAATAAATTAAAATAACGTGTCATTTTTTTTTGTCAACAAAAACTAAGAGGCATTTTGAGAATGTTTTTTTTTTATTCTTAAGCCACATTTTGTCTGTTTTTTGTCATCTATAACTGTATTATATATTTAATGATAGTTATCATCACAAGACTGATGTTTACATCTAGTTTCGTCTTGTTTTTGTCACATGATAAAGGTTCGTTGATGATAATATTTAGTCACTATAAGGCACACTGTCAATGAATGTTTTATTTTTTTAGATTGTTTATATATTATAAGGTGCAGTGGATTATAAAGCACATTAACTGAAGTAAAAATCATGAGATAAAAAGTGAAAATAATTTGATAAAAAGTCTAAAGTATTTGATAAAAATTCTAAATTATTCAATAAAAATTGAAAATTATGACATAAAAAGTCAAAATTATGAGAAAAAAAGTCAAAATCATGAGATAAAAAGTAAAATTATCAGCTAAAAAGTAAAAATGATCAGATAAAAAGTAAAAATTCCCAGTCACTAAGTACAACCAGAATTAATCCATATATAAAGCACACTATGTTTTTTGGAGGAAATTTGTCTTTTAGGTGCACCTTATAGTCTGGAAAATACAGCAACCTTTTGTTTCCCAAATGTCATGTAATTTCGTATTTAAGAATTAGCTAGGACATTTTAGAAACATCCAAATATTGGTATGGACACGTCCCTGGTGTCCATACACAATTGATTGAAGTGTCCTTTTGAAACTCTGAAGACACTGAACTCTAAATGTCTCCCACTTTAGTCCTGGTGGATTTATAAAACACTGTGGACACCATGCAGGTCTATATAAAGTGCAGTCCAGTCAGTGTTAAATCTACATGTTACTCTGTAAATGTGGATTATTCTAGCAAACACAGCTGCCAGTTTTGGGTTTTTTTTCCCCTGTAAAACACAATGGGATTTTTTTTTTAATATAGTGTGGAACTGTAGTGGGCTGATGGGAACTAATGCTAAGCACTATCTCACTGACTTAGTAAAACAGTAAATTTAATCAAACCTGGTGTAATAAGGGCATTTGGCAGCCCCCCCCCCCTCTTTATGTGAGAGGGACCACTAGATCATTAATTTTTGGATCCATATTAAACAGCTCAGGAATGACTGGAATGAGCCCCGAAAAAATAATTATTGGCATTACATTTTTTAGAGAGGAGAGGAGATGATTAGAAAGGGCAGCAGAGTATGCAGTTAATGAAGTGGCCTTGGATGGAGTTTGAATGTTCTCATGTCTGTATGGGTTTTCTCTGGGTCTTCTAACTCCCTCCCATTATTCAAAGAGTAACCTATTAACATTAAGAGGTTTAGATCACTCTGAATTGCCTGTAAACCCATATGAGACCCTGCCCCAGAGGATTAAGACCCCCCAGAGGATTAAGTAGTTTCAAAAATAAATGAATAAAAAGTTCTTTGTAAATCTACCAGACATACAGCTTTGTGGAGCCTTCAGCAGTATTACATTATTAACATCCTTCCACATTGGTTTCATTTTGGAGTGAAGGTCCTTGTCCTATAAATGGTGGGAAGCTGCCCTCCCTTGCCCCCTTATAGATCTGCCCCTGTCACAATGTTTAATGATGCAGTGAACAGTGAATAGTTAACAGTGATCAAAGACATATTTAGAAGTTAATTGGATCTATTGTAGGTTCTGTGTAGACATATACACAGTTAAAAAAAAAAAAAGCTATAGAAACTGTAAAACTGAAACATAAAAAAATACAATGCAAAGCTTTGTGATATGAAAAGGTTTTTATGCTATAGATTAAATTAAATATAGCTTTTTACAGGAAGAGGATGTTAATGAAATCAGATTTGTATGTGGAAATTATCTATTTCTATTGTTGAAAATAAAACTGTAAATTGAAAAACAATGCGGTGCTGTTTAAATTGCAAAAGCACAATGTTGAAATAGCAACCTATTTGATTAAAAAAAAAAAAGAATAAAGAAGTAAACATTTGACAATTTAAGATTTTTAAATATGCACAATAACAGATGGCTGTGCTTCAGGAGGTAGAATGAATCCTCCAGGGACCAAAGGGTTGGTAGTTCAAACCCCAGCTCTGACTGTTCATAATGTCAAAGTGCCCTTATACAATTCTGAAGACACTGAACCCAAAATTACACCCAGTTTAGTTCTGGTGGATTTAGAAAAGACTGCAGCCACTATGGAAGTTACAGCCTATTTACTGTTCACATTCAATGTCAAATCTACATGTTACTCTGTAATCAGTTTCTCAATACACGTCGATTTCTCTAGGGGTTTGCCTGGGGGATCAATACAATTAGATCTAATAGAATGAAATCTAATCTAATGTAAAACTGTCTGATGTGTTTTTTTTTACAGCACTGTTATGGAAACCACAGCTGCCAGTTTTTTCCTCTACAAATAATGGGAGTGTTTTTATAGTGTAGACAGACAGACAGACAGACAGACAGACAGACAGACAAACACATTGATTGCTGGAATTACTGTAAAACACACTTGTGTCATTTTTATGGTCATCACATATGACCCATTTGGATGTTAAGAGGCTCTGTAATTACCAATACAGAGTCAGAAACATTGTCATCTTCTACAACATTGATTCACCAGTAAAACCCATGGAGTTTGATCAATGACACTGGATGGACACACTGGGTTCATGTTCAGTTAATGACAGATTTTACTGGAAAAGTCACCTTTTCCTCAGTTTTGATACAGTGACCTTTGAATTTACACCGAGCCTTTTTGCAAGAGCAAACATTGCAATTGTAAAAATACAAAATTCAACTGTTAGATCAATGACAGTGCATGGAGGCACTTGGTTTATCTCATTTAATTATATATTCTTTGTTTAAAAAGTATTATTACCATGACAGTATTATGACATCTGAGTTTTTATGTACAGGACCTGTTCTCAGATGCATTTGAAGAACTTTTATTCATTACTTCAGATCTGCACCCTGTTAAATTTTTTACCTGCTTTATCTATCTATCTATCTATCTATCTATCTATCTATCTATCTATCTATCTATCTATCTATCTATATATATATATATATATATATATATATATATATATATATATATAGCCTATGTGTGTGTATGTATGTAACTCTATACACATATGTAACTGTAGGGCCTGGAAGGTTATTGAAATGTGCACCTGGACACCATGCATTGAATTTTTAAAGCAAAGAAACATGTATTTAATGCTGTTTTAACATACTCTGACACTAGCTATTTGTCACTTCGTAGTTAGAGTAACAGTATGAATGACAATGCATGGGATAATACATAAGTGTTTACTGTGTTGGTTGATATACAACTAAAACAACAAAACTCAAAAACATACAAGAGAACAGCTGTCCACTATAGTGAGCAGTATACTTGAAAGGGTTAAACCAAACCAAACAAACCATCATTTTCTTTCCCATGTTGTATTTTGCATATTTTTGTGCGTCCTCTAAATTGCGCGTCCACGTGGCTCTTCTGGCCAGCCCAGAATCCCATTGCGCTCGCTCCCGCAGTCAGTCAGACCTGTGGAAAAAACTGCAGCGGCTGTGACTCGGAGACACGCAGAGAGGAGCCGTGGGAGAAAAATCACTGTCACTCGCAAGAGTTGAGCTCTACACAGTCGGGATTTTTTTCTTTCTTTTTCTTTTCGTCTTATTTCTACCTGAATACGACGTTGTCAAAGCCGGTGCTTGATGCCTGCAGAGAAGTCCTAGGGTCGACTGGAAGATTTTCGGCGCGTGAAAGGTAAAGGAAAAGTTAGCTTGGGTTGGTTTTCTCCCAAATTGAAAGTGTCTCAGGCAGCCACAAGTCTGGTCGCTTTCCCTCGACTGCCAAGTTCCAGTTTATACAGCAGGGGAACGTCGTGTCTCTGCCACTAAGCTAACTGCACCGTGTGCGGTAATGTTAAATGTCAGTTTTGCGCAGTCCGCGTGCGGGTGATGCGAAGAAGTTTTGCTAGTCGTTGATGATTACGGAGCGACTTCGTAACGTTGCAACATAGCAGCTACTGTCACAGCTGAAGTGGAGTGGCTAAAATACACGGGAGTGACGCTAACTATCACACACACACACACACACACACACACTGAAGAAATTAAAGCTGCTTGTGTTTGATTTGGTGCAAAAGTTAGTTCACGGTCTGGAAATGAGCTCGGAACGAAACACAATTGCAATGTTTACAAAATGGTAAAGGTAGTGTTTAACTTACCACGACTGAGTAAACAGTATTCAAAAAAAGACCACCAGGGGTCTTGAGGAGGGTACAAGTGGGAGATTGTTTAATTTGAGTTTTATTACACCTCTGTAGCTTTGAGTATTATAGCACATTAACGAGAAAACGTATGGAAATGATGCATTTGTGGCTTGGACTCACTTTTAGTTTCCTTTGAAATGCCTTATAGTTGTAAACAGGTGACATGTATTTCTCTGGCTCCTCTTCCTCTTTTCTGTTAGATCCATCATATTTATTCACCAGTATGAAGCCCTATGAGCAAAAACAGTTTATTCATCAAAAATATGTACATCTCAGCCTCACATAAAAGACCTGTCTGCATTGCAAGATGCTGTGACACAATACATTAATCTGTTTTTCCCCCCTTAAACCCCATTCCTGTCTTGCTCTGTAAATTCAAATGGAATGAAATGATGAGCTACAGTATGAAATGTACCAAAAATATAGCTGAAAAATAAGGTTTAGCTGTCTGACATGTGATGACTGAAATGAAATACAGATGTGTAAAGACTCATGATTGTGGTTGTAACCAAGATCTGCATGCTGTTTTTGAGTTGTTTTCCTCTGGGTTTTGATAATATTCTATCAGTTCCAAATGTTTTAAATTATTGAGAGATATGCAAAATAGAGGACGTCTCTGAGGAAAAATAGAAGACCTAGTTTCTGATTTCCTTAAGTCCAGCATCACTCTTCATTCTCCTGCAGTGATGAGTGTTTATCTGCTGTGTTTATGTGGAGAATGTGCAAGATTCAGTGTCACAAGTTCATTCAGTGAGCCATGAAAAATGACTAAACCCGCACTAACCTGTCTTCTGTTAGACGCAGACACTGGTTCCCTGATAAATGGGATCCTCTTGGTGCATTCACGTGGGGTTGTAGTTGTCAGTTCTTGTTTTTACTTGTTCCTTGCACATGTTTTGATTACCACTCATGAGTTGACAGTGTCAACAACGGCAGGCGTCTGACATTGTTACTTCTTCACCTGTTTATAGCAGATCAGGAGTTAGATTTGGGGAAGTTTTAGATTTACTGTTTGATAAGAGCCCTGCGGATGCCTGTCCTTTAGCAGGGACAAATATTTATTGGATTGTTTCCCTGAATTTCTGAATTGTGAACATACCTGACATTCTTTGTGGTGTGCAAGAGGAAGAAAGTATGTAGCACTGATCTTGATCTTTGTATTCCCCAGCACAGGGCTATGTCTTTGAACAATGTCTGACACCTGTACAGCTGTAGGATGCCAGAATGATTACAACATTTCATACCATTTTTTATGACAGCTGTTTAACAGTCACTCAGCTTTTGCATGTGCTTTATTTACCTCTCACCTTTGACATTCAGCTGTAGTATTGACTCAGGCTTTTACAGCTGTGTGTCTGAAGAAATGACATAAATGAGACATAGATTACCTCCTCTGTTGTAATAAATTAATTTTGTGTTGTAAAAAATGTCCTGTATGACTCAGTGGCCTCAGGCATATTTTGAAATGGCAGTGCAGTGAGAAGTTCCCAATGTGTCCTTTACTGGAAGTAGAGATGAACATTTTTAATTTTTCCCAGAAATATAATTTACCCAGACTTTGGCTGGAACTGAAGTTCACTGTTTGTTAATTGATTCCAGGGTTCACACAGGGTCTTAAAACCTTTTAAAAGTCTTGAATTTTCAAATCTACATTTAATATCTTAAAAACTCTTTAAAATGGGTAGATCTTAAATTATGTTGCCCCAAATGTATTAATTGTATCATGTTTAAATGTATCTGTTAAATGTCCAAGCTGCAAAGAAAGTAACAATAGTTAACTCAGTTCCACTTGTTCCAACTTGATAATTTATATTTATATTAGGAACTGGTTAGTGCTAACTCTGCAGCCCCCGGTGAGAAATGATTTGTGTAAATACATTTTCCTAAATTATAGGAGTCGCCAATTTTTGACAGTATGTCTATGAAATGGGCATTAAATTCTATTGCAGGTAGATTGAACAAAGTGTTAAAATGTCTTAAATTTGGTGTGCATAAACCATTAAGAACCCTGTGATTCACACTCATGTTTTTTTTTCTGTGTTATGAATGCCAAACATATATTTCTGAATAATTATTATATATATATATATATATATATATATATATATATATATATATATATATATATATATATATATATATATATATATATATATATATATGTATGTCAGTTGTTTGCTTATTTTTCTATTTAATACAATCATTGATCCTAAAAACCAATGTGTAGAACATACTGTAAAGTGGTGGAAGAGAATGAGTTATTGTTTTAATGATGTTGAATTTGTTTCAGTTGTTTACTTCATGTAAGATCCTAAAATCAATTTGCCTTTGACATTCAGAAAGTGAAGCAGAATTAAATTTAGTACTCACACAGTAATAATTTACAAAAGATGAAATTTTAATTGCCAATTTTAATTTGGTAGTTTAGTATTTTCTGAAATATACAAAGCCTCTCAGGTCTTCCAATACAATAATTAGGAGCTAATGAGCTAGTACTGCATGCTAAAACCTTATACATAGTAAATGTGCCTTTTGGAAATATGTAATACATTACTGGCAATGAAATAAAGCATGTTATTAGTTAATTTAATGAGATAACTTCACACACACTCTTAAATCTATGATTTAGTTTTTTTAACTCGTATATTTTCAAGTGGTATTTTTTTTGCCGCAGGCCTGCATCTTAATAGCATTTTGGACTGAAACTGATGATACATGAGTGTATGTATTCTCCTACTTCAAAAAGATGAACTTTTGCACAGCACTCCTAAACTGCATAAAACTTTGTCTGATTTGAAAAGTGTAGTCAATCAGAAAGCATAATACATACCTGTTTGAGTAACTCAGTGACACTTTGCCAAGTTGAGTTTTAAGCTCAGAACATGACACTGTCATAACTGATGTGTGTATTAGTACACACTAGCGCCACCTGAGATCCACTGTGACGTAAATAACACGTCATTTTCTTCAGTGTTGGTTGACAGAATCCATGTGTATGTGTTGGCCCTGAAATTAATCTGTGAAGGAAGTGTCATCTGACACCGTGACCCTTGACCATCTCTCTTTGGCCTGAGTCAGGGCTTGAGGAAGGTAACAGGTGTGACCCAGAGGTTAAGGAGCACACACACAAACACACACATACAAAGGGGGTTCCATTTGCAATACAACATTTGTGTATTTTAATGTGTTTTAGTGACACGGGTTTAGCACACAAATGTATTTTGAAGACAACAGGTGAAATAAGTATATAGTGAGTATTTATCTATATAACTATCTAATCTGGAAATGACTTGTGGGTGTCTGTCTTCATCTCTGGGACAATCATCAAAGTATTATAATTGAAATTTCAAATGATCATTAAATGCAGTGGTGCTGTGAAATGTATTGATACTTAAAAGACATTGCATCCCTGTCCAGTCCAACACTGCTCCTTTATACCAGGGTTACATTCAGACCTATGTGAGGAGAAAACTAGATCAAACACAGTTGTTCAATGGAGGTGTTATCACTTAAACTTCCAAGGGAAGGTATTAATTTTGCAAATCATGCTCAATTCTTTGACACATTTTGTTTATTAATAATGCAAGATGTATCCAGATCAATGAATGATCCAATTTGTGTTTGCACTCTGTGAAATAATAACAGTGTTACAATGTTATGATATGATTAGCGGCATCATCCTCTTATAACAAAAGCCCAGTTTAATGTTTGTAAGATTTCTCAAGGTCACCATTTGAATTTGGTTTTGCATCTTCATCTGGTTCTGTCCTGTCTAAAATTCAAGTGTCCTGTGATGCTGTAGAGTTGGCCATTATCTTGTCTTGCTTTTCAAAAAATGGGTAATTTATTAATGACTGCCTGTCTTTCTTATCCTCTTTAAAGGAGAACTAGATGATAGTTGAGGCTGTTAGGCGAGTTCTGATAAGGGATGGTGCAAATGTATGCACAAGTATGAAATTTGGTACAGAGGTAGTATTTGACATGCTGAGAACAAATCTGCCAGAAGCCGGAGCCAATTTCGAATGGTGCCGCCATATTGGATGATTCAAAATGGCCGACTGCAAAATTTTATATTTTTTGAAAGTGCTGATGAAAAGTGATTTAAACACAAAAGAAAACCCAATTTTGTTGGTTTCAAGCATCGGATATTTAAAATCTGTAATAATTTGTACAACAGAGTTGGACATCAGAGTTATACAAATTATTAAGATCTGGATAATGTAGAATATGCAAATCATTGATGGACAACTCTGCTGGCTGAACCATTGAGTAGGACTCGGGCAGCTGAGGTACAGAAGTATCTGTGGGGTCCAACTTGATGCTGGGACATTTGATGCCCAAGTCATTCCAAGCCAACTGGTTCCTGACACTGACAGCCATTCCATGAAATTCATCATGGGAGAAGTTTCCCTTTGACTACAATTGTCTACATCGAAGAATGCCAAAAAGACCTCGCTTCTCATGTTTGGTGGCAGCACAATTCCATCAGTGGAGAATTGTTTGATCAGTGCTCGTGCCATGGAATGTTTCACATCCATAACACGGTTGTATGAGACAGATATGCCAAATAGGAATAATTGTGCAAATTAATGCACAAGCATGAAAATTGGTACAGAGGTACATCTTGTGCCGCTGAAATAAAATCTGCCGGGAGCCAAAGCAAATTTTTAATGGAACCACCATATTGGACAATTCAAAATGGCCACCACCAAAAAGTTACGTTTTTTTTTGGTTTTTCATTTCTAGCCAGAAAAAGCTCATACCAACAAAGGACATATCATTCATTTTAAGCCTCAAAGATACTGAATCTGTATTTTATGTGACGGGAGTAGTGACAAAAGTGATGGAGGGTTCAATATATTTTGTTTATAAATGCATTTGGCAACATATATTCATTGTTTTATATCACTTCAGTGATCACTTTAAAAGGGCTATACACAGGGCTGGATTAAGAATTCAGAGGCCCTAACACACACATGCACACTCACACAAATGCATCTGATCACCCATGGAGCCACTACACACACATTTGTAAATGCACCAACATATCACATGGCTTATAGTGCACAAGTGTAGTCCTTTAAGTTCTTGGAAACTTCTGTACGTACACAGGATTCATACTAACTGGCAGCTTATTTTACCACTACTTTACTCTTTTTATAACTTGTCAAACCAGTCTACCCTCAGATGCGGAAACAATTAAAAGAATAGCAAACAAACTCTCTTTAGAATATTTCAGTTTTTTTTTTTAAATTTTCCTCCATCTGCTTGTAGAGGAACAACAAGACTGCAAAAGGTCAAAAAGCGTGTTTCCACAATTGGAATTTCCAGGAACGTCACAGTATGCACGTGTTTTCACTGACCAGGCTGCTCCGACATGGTTGCTCGCTGGAACTTCTACAGGAACCAACGGAGTTCCTGCTCAAGGGTACGTACTTGAGAGTGGCCTGGTACAGTCGCCGGGCAGAAGTTGCGCAGATTGGTTGTCGCAAATGACATCATCAGATCGCAACAAACAACTCACGAGTTCTCTCTGCTGTTGCTTCTGCTGCTACTGATCAATGTGTGTTGTCACTGCTAACAGCTGTGCACCTTAGCAAACTACTTTCATCAGTTGTTCAGCAGTGTTTGCAGCTGCTACGTGCAGGCGCACAGCTTGTTGGCAGTGACAACGTGCATTGATCGCTGTTGCGAGAAAGTAGCTCCAAGCAATTACGAGGTGTGAGTTTTTGTTCAGTGACGGTTTTGTTATGCAAATAAATCACTCATTCGAACACATACTGTTTTGAGAAGAGACACATTTTATTTGGTTGACCTCAGGAAACTTGGCTTGTTATGAGTTGAATAGAAGCCTTCCATCCACCCACCAGTGCCTCTAGGGCCAAATATACCACTTGCAACTTCTCAGTCACATCCTGTGCACCTCGAGATCTCATGTCTCGCGAGAAACATTATGGTATCGTACAAACCCACCTCCAGCCAAGTATCACTGGTAACTGTAAACACAAGCCATCCATGCCTTCATTTCAAAGTTGTTTATAATGGCGGAGATAAACACAGATAAATCCTCATCTCTGTATTTCAGTGGATTTATCCTCTTGGTGAAGCTACTGTTTGTAACAGTGTTTATTTATTTGAGCGTATTTTATGAATGCTTCCTGGCTAGTGAAGATGTTAGCATCTCTCTTGCTCCCTCCATATCGTAGGACACTTCCAACGTTGTACGTTACCTTCATGAAAATTCAGTTAATAAAGTGTATTTACCAGGTTATTTTAATGTTTGTCTCAAATGCCAAACCTGAACGCAACCCGAATATCATTAAAAATATTTTTCAATGACCCGCAACTGTGGGTGACCGCAGGTGCCCACGGACACCTACTCACTTCTGGACAGCCTGCGCGTCACTGGTGTACCTGGACCAACACTCTGAGGTTAGTCGCCGATGGTATTGAGCTGCTAACATTAGCTGCAGAGCTGAAGAGCGTTGTGAAATGATTCCACTCCACTTTAGTAGTGTACTATTTTTTTCCCTTCTTGTCGGCAGCTGTATTGAAAAGAAAAGCACATGATTGAAGGGGGAGTGAACGGTAGGGTTTATGACAGTAAATATGTACTACTAATCTGTAGGATGGGGATCTCTGCTGAGTTAAGTGCTAGAAAAACACCAAAGAAAAACCAAAACCAATGAAGAACCAAAATGGTAGAATCCTTCAAAGTTCCCCTTTTAACTTTAAAAAAACAAGTTTTCATTTGCATCTTAGCCAGAGGTTGTGTTAGACATTTTTATTGTCCATAATTTTGATGGGTAGGGTCATAAAAATTCCGTCATGACACATTATTATCCGTCACTTCAAGTTACATTTCTAATAAGCCATATTAAGTAGTATTTAATGCTCAAAAACATCTCAGTGATGCAGTAACTGTAGTTCTTGTTGGCTGATAATAATCATTCTCTACCACATCGTTTATGAGTGGGATCACATTTACTGGGCTTTTGAAATTAACTTGGAAGGTTCTGTTGTTTTGCCATATTGCACTAGCAAAGTAGCATTTAATTTTGGATAAAGTCAACTACACAACAAAACCAGAGTTGACAATAACTGATAAATATGCAGACTCGCCATCAACAGGAGGTCTACTATAGGTGAACTAACAGAGTTATGTACTGGTGGTAGTTCTGCACTGGTCCACTTTACAAACCCGCTCGTACCTACATACATTAGTACCAGAACTAAATTTGTGATTAAACACATTGTCTATTTATTAACTCCCTTTTAAGGGCTTTATTTCTGGCTAAAAGACACACTATCAGTGCTGCTCAGTGAGATCTGTGGATGAATATAAATCTCCCTTCAAAAGAAAACAAATCGGCTGTGGATAGACCATGGATCCACAGTTTCAACCATGAGTCAGCTTTTATTTTTTCATTAATGTGCCCGCTACCTGTTCACACTTTGTTTAACCGTCCCTGGATTTTTTTGCGGTTTACTATGTTAGATACAGAACTGTGCGGTATTGTATTAAGTGTAGTACTGAACAGTGATGCTATAGGTTCTACACTGGTAGGAGACTGTTATGAACGGATATCTGTTTAGAAAAAGACCAGTGACCCTTCAAGTAGGGCATGCGTGAAACATTCTTTGGTAGATTATCCTCAGTATGTTAATCTCTCAAAATGACAGACAGCCTTCAGAATTTTCCATTATCTTAAAAAAAAAAAAAAACATCCGTCAATGACGGAACATTTTCAGTTAACACGACCTCTGCAGCCATGTCTCTTTCTTCAAGTTTCTTTAGGCTCCAGGGATGCTAATCTTTTAAAAAATTGTTATTTGTAGTTCAGAGGGGCATGATGGTCATGGTGAACGTAGTGATATGAACATGCAGATCTGATTGTTTTATTCCCTTCTCAAGGTCAATAAAGAGTAAACCGTACTACCAGCAAAGGCAGACCTGATCGAAATCCATTTTTGACGCATTTGCATCTTGGGTTAACCTTTGTATCTGGATACAGATCATATTTTAATACGAGATTGAAATGGGGTCTTTTCAACCATATATGATGCTAGCTGAGGCTTACTATTTGACTGATGAGGATAATTTGTTTACATTTTCCAACTTATCTATAGAACTTCAAATCAATGGTTAATCTTCTTTCAGTTTATCCAAATGTCATCCTCTTTGTGTTAAATGCTCTTTGTTTTTTATACCAGTTGGAGTTTGCCCAAGTATTTGTCCCTTAAACAACTTACTCCATGTTTAGGTCACTGGAATCTGATGAAATGCAGGTGATGCAGGAAACAATGTTTAAAAACCTCAGCAATATCTGCAATCAAGGCAGACCTGGAGCCCTGTTGCATTTTGTTTCAGGTCTGTGGTTTTGATATAATTGGTTTTGTCAGCTCCAGGTCATGGCCTATACCACGTACATTTTTCAGCTATCAGGCAGTACCGCTACACCTATGAAAAAGTTGGTGTAGTGTCATGTGAGTCATACAGGTTTGAAGATGTCAGACCATATTACAGTAATCCACTGAAGCTGAAGTCACTCGGATGAAAGTGAAAGCAGGGTTTTTATTTCTGCAACTACATCCACCTGATGTTTTGTTGTTTATGATTACTAAGAAACATAGATTCTTTTTGTCCCAAATTGTATAATTATGCACACTTGATATCTGTCTTCTCAGTAATTTATTAGTTTTATTGATTTGCAGCATTTCACACTGTATCCACAGTTACAGAAAACATTCTAAATTGATATTGACTCCCTTCAGTTTTACAAAATATGTCTACAAATGCTCACACAAATATAGATGAATAATATTCACTGCAATAGACAGAAGCTGCATTTCCATTACCCTTGGAAATTCTCAAAATGTAAATAGCGCTATAAAAACTGGTAATGGAAGCACCTGAATTTCGAAAAAACACTCAAATATCGATAAAAGGTTTCATGAGGTGGTTTTTCAGACATTTCGATATTCTAAAATATCACGAAAGCACAATGGAAACACTTTTTCCACAATTATACATCACAGGATGTGACGTACATGGTCACGATACACATGGACAGAGGAGGAGACTGAGACTTTTGTCTAAATAATGCAGGACAAAACCATAACTGCCATTTTAGAGACAATGCAGCGTGATATCAAGACATGGAAAGGTCCATCTTCCAGCAGTGAAATCTTGTGAGATAATATTTCACAAGAGCTACGACACTCCTGCCTAGAAAAAACATCATTGGAAAGGCGTTCAAAGCGCAAATATCGCTATTGTTTTGCAAAAAACTGTAATGGAAATGCAGCTATAGAGGCTTTAGTCTCTAATGAACTTCACCAATGATTTGAGTTTTAAACTCGTTCACTTTTACTCATTTTGACCCAAACAGTCACTGACGACTAAAAGCATCTACTGTTTAATACCTGTTGATCCACTAATCCTATCAATCCATGTCAATACTTGGTGCGAAATACAGTTATTAATCTTTTCATAATCATCAGCTATGACCTATTTGGATGTTCAGAGGCTCTGTAGTTACCTTGAAAACACTGTTATGTTCTGCATCATTGAATCACCAGTAAAACCCATGGAAGTTGTTCAATGACAGTAGATGGAGATGTTTATTTATATGTTCAGTTATTGATATCGTTGCTGAAAAAGTTACTTCTTTCTTTGTTTCTTATATAATATCCTTCAACTTTATTCAGAAATTTTATGAACATCTACATTATCAGTCATTTAAACACAGGAAAATACATGATTTTCACTGAAAAAATACAATGGGTGGTATTTTAATAAATGGTAATATACCACTTAAGAAATGTTAAATCTAAAGAAAAAAAAATCATTTGAGAACTGCCTCAAAAGTAGCCCTGGGCCTTTATGGGTTAAGCTGGTGGTTCATCTATATTTATTTACTGATATATAGATGTTAGATGTTTGTATACATGCAAGACCATAACTACTGTGGTAATATGCCAACTTCAGAAAAGTGGGAATTGTCTTTTTGTAATTGGAATTGCAAACCTAATGTAAATATTCATCTACAGTATGTCTTTTATTCAGTATCTGCTGTTATTGTTGTGTTAAATGTTCTGGTATGTGCTAATTGCATAAACTATCTCTCTGCGTTTTAAAGTCCCCTAAAATCTTGTCTTTGGAAAAAAAAACATCTTTGTTTTTGACATAAAATATCATGTATGTAGTTAAGGGGTCAAAATAAAGACACATTTCCATTTTAGTTTTTCATTTGACGATGATGAAATATGCCAGACATCCAAACACAACAAAAGTAAGTAAGGAAGTCAGGCCTTTAAACAAACGCCTAACATTATTTTTCCCCAAGTAATATGTCAAACAGCTGAGTTAGATTTATAGTATTGTATTAATTATGACAATTTTATTGCTAAAAGTTATGCTCTTGATATTTCCACATCGGATCTAATAAAGTGGAGACGGTTGTGCAAACTATTCCCACACAACTCAAAACATATGAAATAGCAATTGGTTTTGTACTTGTGTGATGCGTTGCCGATGATCTGCAGTGTCCATCTGGTTACAAATGAGTTCTGTTCTTACATTGGCGATGTAACCCGAATTTCCGCTTAAGTTGGAATTAACCCTTTAATACCCCCTAAATACGTTGACGCCTCGCCTTTCTCTGACCTTTTGATGATATCCAGCTTCGCTTCCATCGTAATGGCTTTCCTCTTGGCTGGGCAAGAATTGGTGTGATTGGTGTATATATATGTTCCTCTAAGTGTGTGAGTGGTGGGTGATGGTGTGTGGGTGTGGGTACGAGTGAGTAGTCGAGTGAAGTGAAGGAGCGACGATGAGTTTGACTGTGTATATGCATAGGAGTAAGACCGAAAAAGAAGTGCATGCTAATGTTCATGTACAGTATAAAAATAAAGCTGCTGTCTGAGACCTTGGAGCCGAGTCTACTGCTTCCACTGCTGGCAGGGGAGTTATCCCCGACATCGGCCCTGGAGTTCTTTCCTGTGCTCTTTGACTATGATCGGACGAGCTGAACAGGAACGGTTTACAAGAGTGAAAAAGGCGAGGATATACCAAGAAAATTACTGAGCACAAACAGACACTTTACACTAGGCATCTGCAATCCAGGTCTTAGAGAGCCGCTATCCTGCAAAGTTTAGATGTATCCATCTTCCAACACACCTGATTCAAATGATCAGCCTATCATCAAGCTCTGCAGAAGACTGATAACAGTCAGGTGTGCTGGAAGAAGGATAGACCTGAAACATGCAAAATAGCATCTCTCTAGGACCAGGGTTGCGTCGAAACAGTGTAGATTGAGTACCGTGTAACCCAAGGACCTCCTGTACTTTATTACCTCCGTGAAGGAGGTTATGTTTGTTTGTCTGTCTGTCTGTCAGCAAGATAAGTCAAAAAGTTATGGATAGATTTTGATGAAACTTTCAGAGATGATTGATAATGCATCAAGGAAGAAAGCATTATGTTTTGAGTTATGAAGGTCAAGTTCACAGTGAAGGTCAACTGCTGAAACACATACTGTAAGTGGTTATATCTGAGAATCCAGACAAGATAGTGCCATGTGTTGCCTTCGCACATGAGATAACACCAATAGGCTCGATTACATCACGTTTTGACATCATATGATGTCAAGCGAATGGTATATTTGAAAAATGTATGACCTTTACCTTAAAGCAGATTTATTGACATATCTTGTTAAATCTGACAATATGTTGTGCTTCATATTTAACACTAGATCTAAAATGTGAAATTTGGTTATTGTGCGACGTCGCATAACATCAGAGTGACGTCATACGTAGTCAAATATTGAAATGGCTCAAAATGGGACCGAGTATTTCTTAGAATTTTTTTAAACCCTCTCAGGGATTGCTAATGACTGCTAAAATAAATCGTTAGCAAACATGGAACACTCATTTACAAATAAGTTACAAACATCCAGATCCAAACGTTGGCAGAATTGCGCTGCTTCGTGGAGGTCTGCACTCTCAGAGTGATCTAGTTGTTACTTCTTTAATGGGGTTGATTCATTTTAAACGGCTCCTATAACATTTGTTGGTGACCTTTAAAAGAATGTTGACTTGTAAACATTAGTTCTTATCTTAAAATTTCAAGGCAATTGCGTCGCTGATAAGCTACTCGCCAATGTGTTGACATTGAAAATTCATGTCTAATGAGCATTTTGGTTACGTCTTATTTATTTAGGAATAGTGCATATGTAAAGAGGTGAATAAAGTAAAATGGACATCTTCCTGAAGCAGAGCTATTATATCCATCACGGCACAATGATGGGTAAACGTTAAATATGTTTCCAATACAGTTTATGCAGAGAGCAGTGTCGGTCTTAAAATGGAAGCAGGACTTTCATAAACCTCTAACCTACTTCCTGTGCAGATACATACACAACTTCTTGTTTAGGCAATGTCCCTAATGACTTTACTTAGACCGAAAGCTTAATACTGCTGCTCCCCATTGTCAAGCTTTGTCCTTTCACCAAAGCGTGTGATTTAAGTGTGTGTCTCCTCCTCACAGGCCAAGCAAAGTTCAGCTATTCAGTGTATTGCAAACCGACTTAACGGGCTAAAGCTCTCACCCAGTGATTTAATGGTGCCAAATGTTCTGCTTCAGAGCTGAATGGTGAGTGTGGGATAGACTACTCCTACTATCATCATCTTCCTGTGGGGTCCATAAAACAAAGGCTGAACCCGTTCCAGTGGTGATGTAAGGCCTTTTCACCGTTGACGTCTTCCAGACCTCTCACCTGTCTGTCTGCTTGTAAAAAAGCCTTATGATATCTCATTAAAATCAGTTTAATAGCTGATTGATGAGGGTCTCGTCAGTCATCACTTTAACCATTCGTTTCAACAGGAGCAAAAACTCAGATGTGCAGAAATGACATGGCAGTATGACAAATGAATACCTGCTTTTTCTCTTGTTGAACATGCTGATTTTGACTTTCTGAACTTTTATTCATGATTGAAGACTTGAGTAATTTATCATTTGTGCAAACATTCACACACACTACTCTCTGGCCTCACGTAGACTCTGTGACCCTGAGAGTGAAGTCTTTGTAAGATTTCTCCAAGGCTCCCTTCCAGCTGTGATGCATTCCAAGCTTACTCTGTTCTGTTATTTCTCAGGCCCTCACTAACTGAGCAGCAGACAATGCATAATAATAAGGGATGTTGTGGCTGAAGTCCTCCCAACTGTTTTCAAGGATTCCAAGGGCTGTTGATGTAAAATGTAATAACTAGTCTTTGTAGCATTCTGTTGACTATATTTAATCTTTCCTCACTTTCAGATGCTTCATCTGTTGCCGATATCTTGAGTTTTATCATAGTGAGATAGTGGTTTGGTTGATTCCCTAGTTGGATAGAACAAAAATGTTCAATCCAATGCCCCGCCCCCCATGGCATTAAATAATGGCTTATGCAATTATTAGACAATTGTCAACTATTGAATAGGGAATTAATACAAGAGAAATCTTGCTTTCTACATTTCCATGAAGAGTATTAGTAATTGAGTAACATAATTTTTCTCAGGAGTTTTTCTTTTTTTTTTTTTTTTCCAAATTGTATTGCCAGCTCTTATAAAACATTCCATAATCTGAGAAGCAACACAGCTCAGCCTGAGGCTGAAGCGGGAGATGGCCAATAAAGACATAATAGTATGTGCTGAGAGATCAAAATCCCTCGATGAATCTAGTTTCATTTAGAAGCAAAATGCCCTGAGGCTCCATCCCACAGTTCTGCATTTCTGGTGATTACATCTGGTGGTGGATAGATATATATGGTACTAAAGCAAACTATTATGCAATACAAATAAAATTCAGTTTTTACTTGACATGTGTTCACTTGCACGTGAGCCCACCCAGCATGTGAGCACACCTATCGTATACACATATGACGAGAACAGGTGAAAAATATGCTGTACACCAACAGTGTTTCTCCGGTTTGGCTTTGATGGCTGCTCTAAGGGATTTGTCTTGACTCATAGTCTTACTGTCATGAAATTTATCTCACAAGAAAGTGTTGCAGACTGAATACAGGAAATTCGGACCAGAGAAAATCCTCACTTCAGTGTGTAGGGTCGTTGGGCAATTCCTCAGTTTTTTGTGTCAGTTTATTCTTTGTTAAAAGTAGGATTATATCTTGGAGAATAAAAGGGATTTAGATTAAACAGTGTTACATGTTCTTCAGTGTTTTACTGCCTTGATACTGTATTATACTCCATATATGGAAGGCTAATACTTCCTTGCAGAAAGGATGATGATGTATCTACACAAGTATTTGTTTGAGTTTTGGCAAGGCCTCTGTGATCGGTTGTGGCCATGATGAGGCTGAAACAATTGTAGCTTAGTCAGATGTGTGAACACAGAGAGATACTTGGTTTTGGCCAGATTTTGACCTCACTAACTCTCCTAGACTCACCCTGCATCTTAAAATAACGTGCTATGTGTTGTGTTGAAATCTCTTGGACATACCTTGCTGCTGTTGGACTTGTTTACCATGGTGAACCTGAGCTCTGCCTGCTGTTGGAGATTACAAACCCTGACGGGGGTAACTTACATAGCCTGAATACTATCTCTCACCTTAATATGAAGAACTGGCTTTTCCAGGATGAAGCATTGGAGGATTTGGAAGGCGGGTCCTGTGAGTCTCTGAGTGTTTTTGTCGGTACGTTGCTTTTTTTTGTGAAAAACATAATGTTCTAACAGTGTTTTAGAAGATTGATGTTCCTCTGTCTTAACATTTCTGGTGCATTCTTAACATCTGACAGTGTTATTAATCTATACAGTCACATATTTGCATCTTGATAAAGCTCTGTGGAAATTGTCATTAATTACAGATGAGAAGGATGGAGGTGGTGGGTGTGGTGCCTCTGTGCAAATCCACACTTATTAATGGTTTCTCCTGACACTGCATATATATAACGCATTCTTCTACTGTTCTGAATGTTAAAGTAGGTCATCATGACTCACTTGTTTCCATCCCAATTTGAAATTGTATTTCTTATCTACTTGTATTCCAATGAAAGCCTTGTGTATTTCTGTATTAAAGTCTCTTTCTCATGCTATATTCATACTAGTCATCTAAAGCATTTGATAGAATTAATCATGAAAATCTATTTATGAAATCATTAGATAGAGGCGTCCCTAAAGCCCTTGTGACAATATTAGTGTTTTGGTATGCTCATCAAATGTTTCAGGTTAAATGGGACAATGTGGTATCTGCTCCCTTTCCAGTTAGTAATGGAGTGCGACAAGGAGGAATTTTATCTCCTATTTTATTTAATATCTATATGGATGAACTGTCAGATAAGCTCAATAGGTTACAAACTGGTCACCTTGTAGGTAACACTGTTGTTAGTCATCTTATGTATGCGGACGACTTGATCCTGCTATATCCTTAGTGTTGGGATGCAACAGATGTTAAAGGTGTGCTCTCAGTATGGCATTGATCATGACATGCAGTATAATGTTAAGAAGAGCCACATAATGATAGTTAGAAGCGCTGGTGACAGGAAATTAACTTTCCCTACATTTTACTTGTCACAGTCCTCTTGCTGTATATGAAGAAATGAAGTATCTTGGGCATGTCATATCTGATAACTGGACAGATGACAAAGATATCAATCGACAGTGCTATAAAATTGACACTCAGGCTAATATGCTTATACGTACGTTTTTTTATGTGCTCTGTCTGACTCTGTTCCTTGTTTAGAACCTACATTACACCATTGTATACTGCTCAACTGTGGTCCTGCATTAAAGGAATAGTTCACTATTTTTCAGATGAATTTGTATAGAATCAGCGTCACCCACAGTGACTTAACCCTGACAGTGTCCCGTGAGTCGACTTCTGGTCCGGTTTTGGCGCACAGCTGTTAGCAGTGACAACGTGCATTGATCGCTATTGAGAGAAAGTAGCTCAAAGCAATTATGAGTGAATTATGTGAGTTTTTGTTCTGTGACGGTTTTGTTATGCAAATAAATCATTCATTCGAACACATACTGTTTTGAGAAGACACATATTTTATTTTCGTGACCCCAGGAAACCTGCCGGGACTATTTTTGTTTTGACTAAAACCGGACTGTAAGTCACTGTGGGTTCACCAGAGTAAAGACAGTGATTCTATACAAATTCATGTGAAAAATAGTGAACTATCCCTTTAAGAAAACGAGTATGCATAGACTCAAGGTGGCATAGAATGACGCAATGAGACTGTTGCTTAGGGTTTTCCAGGTGGCATAGTGCTAGTCAATTGTTTGTGCCAACTTTTGAGGCACTCTTAAGACAGTTGTTTTTTTACGTATCGACTAGACAGGTCAGAAAATAGCATCATTGAATCACTTGTCAGCCTGAATAAAAGCAGCTATAGATTTACCTCTTGGCTAAAGAGGCATTGGTGCAATAGTTTGTATTTCTTATGTGTTTTTATTCTTATTTATACTTTTTATATTGTGTGTTGTATGAGTATGGTGTGTATGATATGGACCTGGGTCTGCAATAAAGTTTATTATTATTCAGTGAGAAACTACCAAACGGAGAAATATTTCACTAGTTCACTATTTAAACAGTCTCGACATTTTGTATGTCAAAATGAAACTGAAATCATACAAAGCACAATAATGTAAACGAATTGTATTTATACTCAGGAAATTATCATCATATACACTTTTCTATGTTTTCATACATAAAATCACAAAGTACTATACATAAAATGGATGCAATAAAACAATATAAGAATACTTTCATGAAATAAATAAAAGGATAAATCTATCAACTAAAAGCTTTCCTAAATAAAAACGTCTCGCGCTGCTTTTTAAAAATGTCCACGGCATCGATCACATGCAGGGGCAGGTCATTCCCGAGTCTGGGCGCTACAGTCTGAAAAGACAGCCCCCCCTTGGTGTAAAATGAGTCTTTGGGACCTTCTGGAGGCTTTGGCCTGGCCACAGGATGTTACAGAAAGACCAACAAACTCTAAACACACTAAAAGACAGTTCGCAGTCTAGCAATGTCAGTCTAACTTATAATGCAACTCGGTGTACAATGCCGAGATTACAATCCTTCTCTGTCCGTTTTCTTATTAATATTATTGGAGTACAGAAGGTTGCACAGAGCTGTAATTAATTCATTTATTGACAGACTCTTTGTTCCCACTTAAAAGCTAATCAAAATAAGATCATCGACCATAAAGGTGAACATAGAAGGTCTTAACTGTAGAATGACTCCTGCTGTGTACAGCGTATTAGTGCCCGCCAATAGATATCGCAAGTTCTGAATTTTTTTTTCCCTTCTAGCTCAATAAGAGGCTCTGACCATGGGTGATGTATCTTTAATTCTGTAAGAGTAATGAGGATTTGTATTGAACATGGACTGGGACCAAAGGAAAATCTGCACCAGTGGAGCAATAAATCTACTGGCAAACAGAAGTAGAGTCAAACCTTATAGCATTTATCCCGTAGCATGAACCATTCCAAGGTGGTTATGACACGACACAACATTCAGGGTGAAAATGCATCCCAGCATTCACCACTTGTAAACAAACATCCCCAGCCTGACCTTGCCTGACACAGCAAGACTATTTTCCACAAATAATCTTGTTGGTGCTGCTCAAATTAAATTTGCAGAGTCACCTCGTTTTCAAGTCGCCCAGCTGAGTGAAGGCTCATCTCCAATTACCTGTTTAACTCCAAGACCCTTCTTTTAGTCTCTCTCTCTCTCTCTCTTTCTCTCTCTCTCTCTCTCTCTCTCTCTCTCTCTCTCTCTCTCTCTCTCTCTCTCTCTCTCTCTCTCTCTCTCTCTCTCTCACACACACACACACACACACACACACCTTATTCTCACTGTGATCTCATTAGCAAAATTAGCACATACAGCATCTCTAAAATGGTAACACCCCTTAGTTGTGTAACTGCTTGTGATTTGATGGCTGACATGATGGATCACATGATGATTGAAATGACCAAAAAAAAAACAAACAAACCATTCCTTTAGACCGTAACCTACACCCCAACCCGTGCTGGTGCTATATTGGGCTGGACAGGAGGCGGGGGCTCCTGTCTGGTCATCCTTAGGGGATGAGCCCAGTGTGACGTATCTGTCTGAGAATGGTGTGAAAGCGGACATGCAGAAAATAAGAAATTGATGTTCTAATGTGGATGGGAGGAGCGAGTTTATTGATTTGTTGTTTGAGCTAAGTGGTGCTTTGTGAAGCTCCTATGGGGATGAATTTGTGACTCTTGAGAGCAGGTGGGTGTCCTGCCTAGATATTGGCATATAGCCATGAGATGTGGGCCAGGGATGGAGGAGGAGTTGGGGGTGCTATGATCCAAAGGACTGTTGACTGACAGGAACAGTGGCTGTGCCCAGACTAGCCAATGAACATTAGAATGAACTGGCAAACAAGACCACAGCGCAACAGTGTTCAGTTAATTTTAAGTGTCTGGACTTAGGAGTGGGACAGCGTAGTCTAAGATCAAAGTAAAAATGAGATGTACATTGCTTTCTCCTTTGAGTCTTCTCTGGCACTGTTAATTCCCTTGAAGTCGGAGTCACATTTTAATTGTTTTCTTTACTGGGGAAGAGACGCTGCAGAAATGGAGAATGAACGCATTTACTGTGGAATGCATCTTTCTCTCTTGAGCTGGCATATTTCTTCCCTCCAGGCCGAGAACTGGAATAGAACACCTGCACAGATACGTGATGGGGATTCAGTAAAGATCTGAGGACACCCCCATCCATGTTAGTATTTTTTTTTTTTTTTGTCAGAAGAACAGGGTTGTTCCTTTCAAGGGAAAAGAGCACTCAAGATGAGACTAAAAATCCAGGTTTGGGGATAAGGACATATTTTTCACTGCTTGTCGTGATTTATTGAAGCCTACTTGCACTCAGTTGACACAGGAGTTTCTTTATGGACTTAAGTGCTTAACCCTGTAAAACCTGACCCATCAAAAACTAGCCACAAAATTAAAATGTTTTTTAATTTGCTTAGACTCCTCACTAGGGTTATGGGGGTCTATGGGGGCCTAATCCAGCTACAATGAGTGAAGGCGGGGTACACCCTGTATGAGTCTCCAGTTCATCTCAGGGCTGAACATATATAGACAAACAATCACTGTCACATTCACACCTATGGACAATTTAGATTAACCAATTAACCTATCAGTGCATGTGTTTGGATGGTGGGAGGAAACCGGAGTAACCCATGCAGAAAACCCACGCAGACACGAGGAGGACATGCAAACTCCACACCGAAAGGTCTGATGCTGGAATTGAACCAGGGTCCTTCCTGCTGTAACCACTGTACCACTGTGCCGCCCATAAAATTGCCATATAATTTTGTTATATAGCTTTCTATCACATTGGATACATTGAACATTTTGTAAAGCACCTTATAAAAGCCTATCTGCAGTATCAAGTTTAATACCAACATTTTAGCACAATTTAACAGTCCTTTAAATAATACATAGTCAAGTAATTCTGCATTGTTTCAGTACATGAAGTACTTATTTAGAAAAATCTAAATATTTATATTCTTAAATATAAATGTTCTTCTAAATGTAACTCTGACAATTACTAAAGAAAAAAGTGTGTGGATGATTTAGCCTGATTTAGGATGATAATCCACTCAGGACCAGAAAACACATATTGGGTCACATACAACAGGTTATTAAGGAGAGTATCGAGAGAGGTCTCAGAACCTGGCATAGCAAATATGATACAAATGTTTTTATAGGGTTCACATCCATTGGCCAATAACTAAAAAACTTGTTTTTGTCACTTTCTTGTTCAATTTAATTTGTTTGGATAAATGTAATGATAACAAGAAAAATAGCTCTTAAGAGTTTAATTTCTAGCCAATCACTTCATTCATGCATCTGACAAAAACAGTGCTTTTATTCATTCCATGTTTTTTTCTGTCTGTTTTAGCCACATGATATACACAGGAATTAATACTTGATTGCATGATCATAGTTTTTGATGAGTTATGATGGTCAACTAACTATATTGATGAAAAATCTAAATTGCTAAACACATTTTTCTGAAAGCTTAACTCTTTAAGATTTGTATTGAACTCTGTGTTGATCTGGGAGTTGGTCGTTCTGTAGAGTTTATCTGTATCCATTCATTCCGTATATGAAGAGGGATTCCATGATAGCGCTCAAAGTGAAGTCAAAACATCTTGATTTCCTCCCAAGTCTTTTGCCCCTTCATATTATTCCTTGCGATTTAAAACTGAAAATTACCTCACAGTATGTCCCATAGGTAATTATGCTTATATTTCATGATATTAGTGTTTAAATTGCCGTCTTTGTGATCTAACAGCTGTAATCACCAGTCATAAAACCATGACTTGCACAGCGAGGAAGCAGAAATCATATGGACAGTGGGTGGGAACATGGTGTCTGTTGCACAGCCTCTGAATTGTGTCGCAAACAAAATGACAGCTTAATTTTTACATAGTAGGAGGATAGTTTGCTTTTTAGTTTTTTATGTCAAAAATAAGCCCATTTTAGTCCCTGCCCCCACTATGAAGGGGAACAGAGGCACTGAAAAACAAACATTATCCAATAGGACTTCTATGTGGGAGTCTGTTTGTTACCTTGAGAATAGGAAACTAATACAGTTAAAACAATATGGCTTTAGACCGTGCAGACATAAGGGATGCACGCACTGTCATTTATCAAACTCTGTGGAATTTATGTTGCAGAAGATGATGGCGTTTCCGACAGAGCCTTTGAACATCTAAATGGGTCATACCGTATCTGATGACAACGAAAATATCACAAACTGCATTTTACGCCAATTATTTACAAGTATTGATATGATTAATGAATCAAGAGTGATTAAATATTTTAGATCAGTCAATGATTTTGATTGCCAATTGCTGTTTAGGTCTTTATGAGTTAAAGATGACATAAGTCTGGTGGTGGAAGGACACATTTGTCTCTATTGAGCATGTTCCAAATTGGGTCACACAAGCAACATGGCAGCTACTGTGACTGCAGGACTTTGGTTTCAGTTTTATACTGTAGGAAAATACATTGCTGTGTCAATCTTAACAGTGTATGTTTTCTAAGCTAAAGATATCTGGTGTTGGACACTATTATTGGCACTATAGAGGAGCAAAGAGGCACTGGAAAACTCAGGTGTGGAAAGAACTTTCCTGGGAAAAACAGAGCCAAATCCTCGACATGGAAGCACACGGTTACTGGATGTAGGAAATTGATACAGCTGTTGGTTTAGTAATGGATTTAGCTAACATCAATAAACAATCGGCTCCCAGCACAAAACTAATGCCAACATAAACTTGACATCGGCACACAAGCACATGTGAATCTTACATACAGAACCTTTAACCCCGTGCAAAATTATTTAATTTATTATGTCAACACAGCCATATCCTTAGCAAAAGACAGTTGTTATTATATGATATACCTGTTTAACTTTCAGCCAACACAAAGCAGAGAGAAAAGTGTGATGTTTTCGTGTATTTGATTGCTATGAAGAGGTTTTCAGTGTTTTGGTTAAGCATTCCTTTAGGGTGCACATTTCAAAGGGACTGTAAGGAGAATTATATTCATCTCTCTTTTTGGTTTACCGAGTTTCTTTGGTTGACACCCGATGCCATTCTTTCAGTCAGTTCAAACATGCAGCTCTGTGCAACAGCCCACCTCTTCTCATTCCAAGGTTTTAGTTTTCATCGTCAGTCTGTTTGCATTGTGTTATTCGTATGTTCATGTCCTGACCACAATTAAGAAACCACAGTTGTTAAGGTGCCGCTAAATGAGTTACCGATACACACAAGACCAGTGTTTATTTTTCTTTAAAATGTCACGTTTAATGTGTATCTTTTATTAAGTGAAACCTACCTGCAGACTTGGCATATAAAACACTTAAAGGAGTGATATTTAACTTTCTTTAAATGGAATTATGCATTTTAAAATATGTGGTCTACCTAAACTGTACCTATATGCAATGCTTGAGTCTGAATCCTTCATAATTCAACTCCACTGGTCCGTCTTCAGTCCTGAATAATGACACCAGAATGGTTGTTTTGAGCACTGGCCTTTTAAATAGAAATGAGCCACTTCACTTCACTTCACACCCCACCCCCCTCCAGGTTGTTGGCTGTGCTGCTTTGTCCAGTTCAACCGACAGCTCAACATTTTGGGTAATTGTCTTGACCTTTATATGTGCAAATGTCATGGTGTAGTTACAGATGTATCAAATTAAGCAGGAATTGTAGAAATCCACAGAATTTTTGCCAAAATGAATTTAAAGATAGCACCTGTAGGGTTCACATTCAAACTTTATGAACCAAAGTTTTATGGTCCAAATGCACAAAGAACTATACCAAAGACTAATACAAGTGGGTTTAGCAAAATATGTCTCCTTTAAAGTATCCGTAAGGTTGTCAGACTTCAATACCCGATAGTAAATCATTTTTAAAGTTTGATGCAACACTTCACAAAAAAAAGAGAAAGTTTCAAAATTATAAAATAAGGCCGTAACTCAGAAAAAGTGAAGCCGTCACTGTATTATGTTCTTGTAGAGTGAATTTAATACGTACTGCATGCAATACATCAAGCTTTAGGGTAGCAATATAATGACAACTGTGCCGTCGTCCACATTAATAGTCCTCTCCAATGGGAGGATTTGTGTGATCCAGAGTGATGTCTTTAAGCCACCCTATTGAGGCTACATTGCCCCATGTTTTATCTGGTGTCAAGTGTAGACTGTTTTAGTGGTCACCATTTTCATTCTGTGCTGTATTGTACAAACTGAAGTTTGTAGCTTAGTGAGATTACGGATCTGTAATTAGTGCCAACCATCAGCAACCGGAATCCCGCTGAGCAGAGACATGGGTGGCTACCCTCACCATGACAATCTGGAGTTCCCCGTTTGTCCCAAAATCCGTCTGATGTAGAGCCAGCTGCCTGTCCTGGGAGCTGAGCAGTGGGCCTTCTGTATGGGTAGAGGGAAAGGGAAACGTGGGGAGTCATATGGTCCAAAATTTACTGTGTCTGTAAAATAAAGTAATCGGCAGTAGCTGATAAAAACATCACAATCTGCTGAGATAAAATCACAGTTGGTGATCCGAGTCACAGGTTTCTTACTTCCGACAACATTTAGATAGTTGTCTGTGGTTTCTGGAGGTTTAAGCTGTGTGTGCCATTGTCTTTGTTGTTATCCTAATAGAAATTCTGCATTTTTTGCAGAATTTTGACAAGACGTTATTCCATTATTAACAATATTTTTATGACATATCCACTTGTCATATTTAAATACACATACACTGCAGTGTCAGTGTCTCCATTATTTAATGAGATTGTGGCACCTTAGTGTATATTATCATGAATTTATGACCTTTTCACACTACCAAAACTATTAAAGGATCTGTGAATGTAAATCAGACTCACTGGGACTGATGGAATTGAGGTAATTCTTTATCGTTACTCAAGCAGCAGTAAAACAACATGCTACAAAACTTCTACAAGTTAGTGCAGACTAAACCAGAGCAAGTGTCCACATACTACCCCATCACTATAAACATAAATTAAACTCAATAGCCTTGGGATATGAGATGCTACAAACCCATAAGTTAGTGTAACGCCTACATGCAATGCTCTTTGTAAAATGCTATAATTACCACAGTAAATGGGCCATGTAAAGTGAATGTTTGCAAAGTTGGAAAGTTCGGACAGTCCTGCTATTCTTTTAGTGACATAATCTGTACGTTCTGTCTAAAAAGTAAATTATCTGCCAATTAAACGTACCCTGCATAAGTGGAGGAGTGGAAGTTTGTCCATTCAAGCATCATCATGTGGATATTCAGGATGTCATGAATCATTCATCCTGTAAACATTTTGTTTTTGCTTTGCTTTACACAGGTGTGTGTGTGTTACTGGAAGAGTCAAATGTTTCTGTTCATTCAAAGAAATTACTGGTTAGATGTTTTTCTTAATAGCAACTTCTTCACAGCTGTTGTTTTATTTCACAATGTAATTAAATAGAATATTAATGATAAAAAATGTATAGAGGTAGTTATCACATTGTAAAATGATGCTCCCATAAATGTAACATAGTATACTCTAATATGAAAATACAAAGTTATATGATATAGAAATATAATTTAAAATATAATTTTTTTTTTATTACCCAGGCCTTGGGGTGTAATGGTGAAAAATATACACCGATTTACCTGACTACTTACATGCATTGAAGAAAAACTAGCCACTTATTGTAAAAGTCATGTGATACACTGTTGTCATTTAGGATTGTTGAATTGTCATAGAGTAAAAATACTAGGCCCATTAGGATGCATGCCTCTAAAAATAAGACAAGGAGCTCAGTTCGTCAGACTTACTGTACAAAAGACAGTCTTGTTTGAGTGCATACTATTCAGGAGACATCAGAGTCCACTTCCACAGAATCATACTTAAATATAGTGTGTGATGCCATTTTAATGTGATGCAAGTCCTCAGCTCTTGGAATAGATTGGACGTTTTTCTAGCCTGGCTTCAACATGCACCATGACGACATCATTGTTAACGTCCCATAAGATAACAGTACATTCCAGTCATTTGCCTTACATGCCGTTCTTTCACAAATATTATCCACTCAGCCTCATGTCACATTCATAACCCAAGCTGAATTTTCTTGACTCATGACATAATCCATGAAGATGCAGTGGCTTATGTTTGGTTAGTTAAACTTGAAGAGTAGACCTGGTAGTTTTTTTTGTCTCTTTTTGGCTGTGTGTTTTGCAAGAAGAAACAGCTTTGTACTTCGGAGTGTAGCTGATTTAGTTGTTGCAGTTTTTCTTTGTGTGCATAATCTTAAGTTTTGAAGGAAAGCTTGTCAGTTTTCAGTTATCTGGGGAACAAGGTCTTGCCCTGAAGACATGGTGCATGGACCATTGCATCCAGTGAAATAAGTGAAATCTCTGCTGACAAAAGAAAACATCTATTTTATGCAGCCACCAGAATGTTTTGTGAACGTTGAAGAACGCTCGGTCTCTATCACTCAGTCCCTCCAAGATTTTGCAGGCCTTTTTTGAGATTGTTGCAGCCTAAAATGTCTGATGTTGCGTGAGCTTTGTCGGAAAATTGCGATGAAAGTTCCGGTGCTTTTTAGGCTTTTGTTGCAAGAGGAAGTGAAAGTTGAGATTTTCCCTTCTTGTAATCAAAATTAAGTAATATTTTGTAACTGGAAAATTAATTCAGTCATTGTGATGTGATGCTCAAAACTACCTTACGAGATAGCAAATAAATGATTACGAGGATTACAAAATGCAACAAAATATAGATTTTTTTTCCAAATTCACCTGTTGGTTCAAAGGTTAAAGTTCATATGACCTTACAACACTACATGAAGTTGTAAAACATAACATAAATGTCTCAGCCAATCAAAAAAAACCAAAAACATTATTACTAGTACTGTGTAGTAGAGGCAGTTTCTCCTGACAAAAATAGAACAAAGACACTGAGAGATTAAGGCAACCTTTCAAATATGGAAAATAATATATTACCTAGAAGACAAAAATGGAGCAAAAGAAGTACTCTTCCAAATGCACATTTTGCTTCGTACTGTCAGGTAAACAGGAAAATATGGAAGGAGCAGCACAAGACATCAGAAATGATTGGTCACATTTTGCGGGAAAGTGGCGGTGATTGGTTAAAATTGCAGCATTGCGCTGAATTCACAGGGATTTGCTGAATTTGCATTGAAGTTGCAAATCGCAACAAGGGTGTGATCACTGTCAGTATAATTTGAAAAGTATTGGATCTGTTTACAGTCGCCTCAACACAAACATGACATAAAGACATGCTATCTTTACATGTATTATCAAACATGGTCTTCAGCAGTATCTTCTCGATGTCACTAATCTCTTGTATCTTTCCGTTTTTATTTAGCTCTTTTTATTTTTGTTGTGCCATATTCCCTGTAAACAATGGTTTAGTCTTTTTGGGAGTTGAGGACAAATGGCATGTCAAGTCTTTTAATTGAGTTTTAATTTGTCTCCCAAAGGGATCTCTTTGTTTTAGCTTGAGTTGAAGGGCTGGTGAGTGTAAACCTTTCTTGTACCTCATCACCTTTTAAATTCTTTCACTGTGAATAATCCTGGCTGGTTAAATCACACTCTCTTTGATGATCTCAGACAGGGTAATCACATTTCCAAACATTATCCAAATGCTATCCATCATGACATCATAGTAACAACTCATAAATGGAGAATCTGCAGGGGAATTATTACACCCGTGCAGCTCAGTGTGAAACCTTAGCTTATGTCAATACTATTGGAGGGTGATAAGCCGGTTAAAAACAGTGTTCAGTTCTTTATCTGTGCTGGTTAACATTCGGTAAATGCGGTGACCAAACACATGGAGCTGTTTAACTATTTGCCTACAGAGGAATAATGTCAATTAGAGTCAGAGGAAGGAAGTGGTCATGCTAAAACCACAAGCAAAGGGAAGCAATCTGAGACCTTGCCTGACTCGACTCATATTTACTGCACTTTCCTCCTTCTGTTGAGGTTATTTACTGGACAGTATGTATGTGGGGTATTTTAGGGATATTATCCGGAACTCCATTTGGAATTGCTGACACTCTTGTTTCTCATGTCCTCCCCTTTCGTCACACTGTTGCCTGCCGTTACTCTTGTCCTCTCCAGACACAGGGTCCAAACATTTTAGTCTAATGTCAGCTTTCCTGGAAGACTCATAACTATCTAGCATCTTATAAAGAAGAAAGCTTCAGGGAGGTTGAATTTATTGACCCAAATATGGCCATGTGCACAGCATTCACACCCACATGCTCACACAAACATATCCTGTTCACCTCCCCCCATCCTGGACTCACTGGCAGCCAGTATTGGTGTTGGATTATACATTAAAGCCTGAGTCATGTTTAGCAAGTGGGCCCTCTTAAAACAAAAAAATAAAAAGGCTTTCAGTGTAAACAGACTCCCCACCTCCAAACTCTTGGCTCTAGTAGTTTACATCCACGAGCTGAACTCGACACTGACAATTCCTTATATAGGACTGGTTTCTTGCCCGTGCAGACTATGGTTAAGTGAGTGAAACCAGAATGTCATGGCTGCAGAGATGGATATTAGGAGGGGAGGGGTAATATCAGTTGACTCAGCTCTTAGTCAGAATTGGGATTTGACAGTTTTAGAATGGGTTGATACTCTGTTGGCATCATGAGTGCACTGTGGGTTTTTGGCAAGGTAAATGTTTAGATAGATGAGCTTGCATATGGCTGATGTCCCTTTCATGTCAAGGAAATCTTCATCTTTGGGTTTTTTAACTTAATATTGAAGTGTCAGACCTGTGGTAGGGTCAGGGTTTTTCAACCTTGGGGTGGGACCCCACATGGGGCCACCTGGAATTCAAATGGGACAGCCTGAAATTTCTACTAATGGATAAAAAAAACCCCCCAAAAAACTTAAAATAAAAAAAAATATATGGTGGGTTGAAAGAGACAATCACAATTTACAAACTGTGAAGGTAAAAGGAGTTTTTTTTTCAGTATTGATTGTCAGCCTTATAAATACCAGCTGGATTGACTAGTGTACATATCTTGTCCAAGGAAAATACAATTTAGAATTTTTGCAAGAATTTACACCTGGCTTTTCAGCCTCTGTCCATAAGAATTTACATTATATAGCAAAAATGTCATCTGAAATTATCATTTAGATTCAACATGGCATAGCAAACTACTACATGATCAAAAAGAAATTAATTTTAATGGGAAAAAATGTCTGGGGGGTTCAGCAGAAATTTGTGATGGTAAAATGGGGTCAAGAGCCAAAAAAAAAGGTTGGGAACCACTGGGTTATGTAATGTCAATATGTAATGTCAGATGAGCGTCTATTCAACAAGTGATAGGAGAGCATTGCTCTTTCTTATCACACAACAGTTTACAGTGTGTGCTCTTGTTGTTGTGGTTAGTAACTAAACAGGGTAGCTCTGTGTCCTGTTTGGTTCTAACTTCTAGGTGACCTTCAGTTTTCACTTTTACATGTTTAATCAACTCAGTTGTTCAAATGTTCTTGTTAATGGATCAAATCTATATGTCCAAATTTTATTTTGTGTTTGCCCCTTTACAAATGGGCATTTTACTTAATAAGCTCTATTAAGTAAAATACTTCACAGTTGTCAGCAATCCTCTTGTTTTTAACAATCTTCTGATACACTATAAGAAGAACACTTCAGGCAACATTTTTTGGAAACTTTTCAGGTCTTTGAAAATTGACTCCATTTCATCTTTGCTTCTTTCAAACTTGAGGCAAATTGTGTAATACATAGTTGGGGTTTCGCTTTTGTCCCCTACTACGTCCTGACTTATCTCCTTTTTCTAGGATAATTTAAATAATATATATTTCCCTACAACCATATGTGGTAGTTCTCAATAGCAATGACAAAGATTCTTCAGAAAAAAAAAAAAAGCCAAAACATATATTTTTTTTAATATGCATTTGTAAATTTGGCCGGAAGAATCTGTGTCCCCTTACTTTTTTATCTGTATCAAGAAATTCACACTGCTAATGCTTTGAATGTTGCACAGTGCAGGAAAAATACTTACTGAAGAAGCTGGCACATTCAGAGATGAAGAAATGAGAAGCATAAAAAAAAAAGCCCAAGTCGTGTCAGTTATTTCTCCAAGCAAAAATACATTCATTTTAATAAGCTTATTCCTTCAAGTCCTCAGACGTAGACGCTCAACTGGAGCACTGTGCTGATGTTAACCTCTTTGTCTCTACAGAAAAACTGGCTTCAACCTTAGGACATCCTGTACCTGAATCAGCTAGGTTTGATACTTTCAGGCCTATAATACCCAAGACGACAGAGACGTGCATTGTCTGGCAGGTAAGTCAAATGATAGTTGTGTCTTCTGTTAGTATTTGAGGTGGAGCTGCACACGCTGTCATGCAATTTTAATAAACAGCATTATGGGATATGTTTTGAAACATGAAAAGTGTTCTATCACTTATAACTCTCAAAGGAGATTGGTTGTGTTATACAGACTCCCTATAGGTGGAGATCAGCTAATGGATTTGTAGATATTCCTGTTCAAGGCCCGTAAAGGTTTGTAGTCACTGTAGCTCTATAAATAAACTGCAGCAGCAATCTGGATCTTATGGTTAAAACTGTACAAAAAGCATTCAAGGGCCAGAACATTTACCGTAACATTCCCACCACATGATCATACAAATGCCATGAAGGGAGATTACACAGAGCTTCACCACATTTGACAATGTCCCAGGCACAAAGAGTTTCAGAAAGCAATTAATCATAAAAATATAGCTCTGATAATAGATATGATGGGTGCTGTTGGATGGCACTTGCGATGCTGTTATTGACTTTTTCGGCTCAAAGGACAATTGAATACATATTTATGAGATGCATGCTCAACTTTATTGTGAAGAATAATCCCCCCCCCCTTTTTTTTCACCAACAAAGGTAGGTAATTTAACTCTCACTGTGTTTCATTAATGTAATTTCATTTTGCATTCACTGGCGTTGTTATGAAACATTACATCATCAATACCTGACACTGTTGGTCAGTCTTTAAAACCAGGCTGCTGTTGATATGTCATTCACCCTTGACTTGACTTTTCTGTTGTATGAAGAATTATTCTTGTAGCAGGGAAACTGGTTGCTTTAGTTTTCTGGTCTCCCTGCCTGATCTACTGTTCCTTCCTTTTGTCCTTAAGGCTTTATAAATGTTTTTTTCTCCCGTCACTATTTTATTTATTTTTTTACCAGAGAAAAGCACTGTTGCACAATTTACAAAGTTTCATGATATTTACTATAAATATGTTGCTTTTGTTAATTGCAGTTGGATTGTCCTGTTATGTTGTGTACATTTTCTGCTGAAGGACTAGTTGCTTTGTCTTTGTTTTGACTTTGTTCTCTCCGTTTTGACAACTTGCCATATAACATTCTGTTGTGTTTTTTTTTTTCTGTTGCTGTTGACGATTAACTCTTGCATTGACACTATCTGTAGTGTCTTGTATATCCCTTTATAGTGGTTAGAGAAGTATAAATGTAACCTGAAGGATAACCGAACCGTACCTACATACAGTGGCTGTTGTTTTTCATGAAGAAATGACCACCATCAGTTGATTAGACAAGAAGGCTGGAGTTGTTAACTCTAAGGCCCTAATGTTTTTGAGTGAATCCAATACAGTTTGTTACCATTTCAGCCTCCACACCGCAATGGTCTTTTGGGTGCCTCAAAGCGATATCGTTTGAGGACGGGTTCCAGACTGGAAAGATTTGACAACAGTGCCGTTGCGTTGCTGTGTGGACGAGTAAAACAGAATAAAATGCTGAGCATCTACGTCACAACCACATGACCAGAACAAATAGCAGCTGTGTGCAACATTCATTTATAAACAAGACAGCGACCATCATGGCGGACACCAGAGTAGTGGTAGGAACAGAGTTGCAGTCACTGCTAAGTTTACTTGTGCTATTGAAGGAAAATCTACTGATCTTAAACCAACAAGACGAGCAGCAGAGACGTCGACACACGCCTTGATGGTGTGGTTTGTTTCCGGGGTGCGTTTCGTGTGCATGCGTTTTACGTCATCTATTGTTCTGGTGTATCCGCTGGGACTGTCTTACAGCACACCAAGAGGTGTCGCATGTGTATGGCATAATTTTCAGCACATGTTTCGTTGCCATGTTTATATGATACATTATTGATCCATTCCCAGCGTGGGAATAGATCAGTAATGTATGTCTAACCTCATTGCTTTGCTCTGTGGACGGGGCCTAAGAGTTGTAACAAACTGGAACATGTATTAGCCTCGACTCTGTTAGTGTACGATCCACTGTCTGCAGAGGATTCAGTGCTTTCAGTGGATCAAAAACATCAACAGAGTGTACTCTGCCAGTCCTTTTGATTAACATTTAATCAAAATTATGGTATGCGCTAAAAAGGTTTAAGGGAGTTTAGACCGTGATCCAATGACTGCAGCACTGTGTAGATCTTCAGAAGTCCAAGCGCAAACTAGTGCCATTGCAAATTCCCACATTCGTCCTCAGATGGACACGGACGTAATTGGACCTGCCAGCTCTTGGGCTGAGTCCAGGCCAAAAACAACACATCCCTCTGTGTCAAGCTTTATACTGACAGGACCAGCTCCATCTACTCACATAAAGGATGGGAGGGGGGAGGTGAGTGAAGGGTTTTAAGCTGTAATTATCTTTTAAATGCCGATTCACTGATAGTGTGGTCATTTACGAAAGAATGTGGCATCTACATCTTGTGATTTCCTCTGGGGAGCTTAATTAGTAAGTTTACTATAGGACGTCTGTAGTAATCATTACACACAAGTATACAGTTTGATCACACCAATGGTAATGTCAAGTGCTGGGGCAGTTTAGAAAGTCATTATGTACGGTAGCAGATCAGGATTGGTCCTCAAATCATTGAATGAAAAACACTGAAGAATTAAAGGGTTCATTTGAAACTTAGTCTTCCCTTCCTTTGGGCACAGGTATCAAGCATGTGGCCCACAAGCCAAAACCGGCCCATCAATTGCTCCATTCTGGCCAGTTGCATGAATTTGTGAAATGACAAAATTACGTTCAGAAGATGTCAAAATTATTTACATTTAGGCACCACATGCAGACTGATATGATCTAAAATGAGTTAGACCAGTTAAATTCTACCATAATAAATTATAATGACAATAGTATTTTTGTTGTCTTTTTATATTATTGGGAAAAAAATTACATGTTTACATTCACACATACAATTTTCCTTTTACAAAAAGTGAATAACTTGAACATATATGAACAACCTGAAATGTTTTAAGAGAAGGAAGTGCTTTTTTAAATTCATTTATTATTATTATTATTATTATTAGTTTGTTTTTACAATATTCTGCCTGTTACTAAATATTTTGTGCCTTTGTAGATCCACTGTGATCTGGCAGTTGTAATGCACATGTGTAAATGATAAACTGAGGCATACTATGGTTAAAATTGTTATTTTCCCCAAAATATATCAGTTATATCATGTTGCTCAGATGTTTAAGGAAACTTAATAGATGTAATTGTAAATGCAATTAATGTACTAACCTTTTCCACTGTTTTTATTTGTATGCTCTTGTCCATTTTAAAGCATGCTAAATGTGGCCCCTGAACTAAAATGAGCTTGACACCCTTGCTTTAGGGATTGTTTTTAGTACAATCACTACCACTCAGTGCACATTAAGTATAACAGGTACTTTGAACTTAAGCTGGGGTTACTTGATATGCAGATGACCATAGTTCTCATCAATGTTATGAGAGACATTTATATCCCTATGGTTCATCTCATTCTTCTTCCTTTGTGTGATATAACCATGTAAGCTCATATTTAGTTTTAGTCATCAAAACCTATCAATTTAGTGCCTGCATTTGTGCTGTGACTCTTTCATAATGTATTTCATTTTATCAGTATGATGAATTCCTGCAGGATATTTTTTTATCAATATGGATGAAAAGATTGTTTTTCTGTTCAGATGTCTGTGACTTTACGAGAGAGTGTTTGATTTGAATCCCAGGGGAGTGTCTGAGCACTCTGCGAGTCTGGCTGTATTGACTGACAGAATGTATGTATAGATCCATCAAGATTACACACTGTTGACTCATGAAAGCTCTTTAAGTTACTCTGCTTATTGATTGCTGCATTTTTCCCGTAGTGATTGTCCTTGATAAATGGATTAGGATGTGGCCTGTGCTTTTTGCCTCTAGAGTTACCACTTCAACAAAGGCCCTTAAAAGTGCCTGTGGTATCTAAGCCCAACAGCAAACAATGTGAAGTTTTCCCATTAGGACCCTATTGATAAGCTTTAAATCAATTAAGCTAGAGAATATATCTAACTTGCAGGAAATGTAATGTAAAAGTGGAAAGAGATAGACCTTAGATAGTGTCTATTCCTGTCCTTGAAGCCCATCATGTCAGTGGATGCAAGGTCATTGGAGATCAATGCATATGTGGGTGTCTGAAACATGTATTCCCATCACACTCCTCTCTCACTCTCGCTTTCTCTTGCTCTTTCTCGCTCTCTCTCTCTATCCACGAGTTTCCCTGAAGGCCCTGCTAAGTGGACTGTGGAAACCCGCAGCTGTTGGAGTTCCCATCAGCAGACCTCCGAGAGTGAAAGTGAATTCAGTAAAAAGGAGACACAGGAGTGAACATCAATATCACATGATCTATGGGTCAGCTCCCTGACCCATTTCCGTACCCATTACTCAGAGCGAGTCCAATAAATTTAAGCGACTGCATCGAACAGGTTCTAGGTAACAACTTATAACACTTGTAACACACAGCAATTTTTTGAAGTGCAAAATAATGCCAACAAAACATACAATGTACCTATTAAGGTTTAACCAATACTCTTTTATAACCAAAATTGCTACTTATAATTAATTACTATTATTAATTGTAATATTAGTTGATATTGAAAAACATAGACAAGACGGCGGTTAAAGCCAACTCTATCAGCAATAGAAGATTGATATGACACCATTTTATACATTTTTAAAATGGAAAAATTGACTGACTTTATCAGAGTCCAGGGGTCTACATTTTTATCATACTTGGAACAAAAGTGATTAAGTTTGTATCCTCTAACCAACCAGGCTTTGTCTTATTCTGAAAATATCTTCTTCTTTTAATAATCTCCCTATCTTTATTCTTTACTTAATGTTATTTATGTATTTTTTTTTGCATAAACGTGTGATGTTTAAAGGACCCGGAGGTATGGTAAACTGTAATTGTTTTATACCTTTTACATGAGAAATATCAAACTGTAAGTACCCAGTTCATATGTTAGCTGTTTTGTTTTTTAATTTTGATATTTGTACATTTAAAATACAAAAACTGAAAGGGCGTAATTCATATTGATTCTATAAATGGCAATGTCGAAGTGATTTTGCAACCTTATCCAATTAAAAAAAGAAAAAAAAAGAAAAACAGATGTATTAGTAACAGGCCCATATTGGTCCAAAACAAACCAAGTCATGTCTGGTTCCGATTTGATTTTATGAAAGTTAATGCCAGAGTAATGCTTGTATTTTAACATAAATAAAGACCTCTGGCCGCCTGGAACGCTGACCGCATTTTTGCTCTTTTGTCGTCACCTGCTGTTGGAGCAAAGGTCACGTGGGAAAATGACGTCACTTTGACTTTCTAAACCTTCTGCCTGTAATGATAGTCTCTGTGGATTTAAGTGGCCTATTCAGGAGAGTTTGAAAGGGGTGGGTGGCAGTCTCCCCAAAATTCCACCAAGCTGTGACCCCGTCCCCTCCACGCTGCCTGCTATAGTTATCCCAGGCCTGTTTCAACTTAGTTATGGCAGGAATGTGCCATTGCATGAGAAGAGGTCATCGTTCCTCATAGTCTGCCATGGCTTTTCCCTAGTCCTTATTCAAGGCTGCCAAAATATGGACTTGCTTTCCCACACACACACACACCCCCGCCCCAATGCGTCAGGGAAGACGACTAATATTTATTGCGCACCCTCTCTTTGCTTTATGGCCTATTTAGAGGAAGTATGGTTTTCTTTGAAGCTGTGCCAACTCATTCAGTATGTGCTTTTTATAGTTTATCATATCTATAGATACCCTTCATTGTTTTGAGTAGGCATTAGAGGTTCAAATCTTTTAATGACACTCTGTAACAGTAATTTTTAATTAATTATTATTGTATGTTGGGTTTACACAGTGTTCCCTTAGATCAATTAATTGGTTAGTTCCATTAATCAGTGCTGATAAGATATTTAATAAACTATTTCCATTGGCAAAACTTGACTCTGGTAAAGATCGGTAACTAATATCAAGCTGTAATTACTGGATTTGAGGGAAAATAATAGCTAAAAAAATATGGGTAATTTGATGGACAAATCCATATTTATTAACCTGAATATGTATACCTCTGACCTCCATGTTCATTCATCTAGTTTGAAGTAAAAAAAAAATACAAATAAAAATGTAAAAATCACCAACATCAGCTGATTAATTTGTGCTACAGTCATCCATATCAAAACACAACCCACCACAGTGATACTGGTTGTTCTTTTCCTTTTTCATATTAACCCATGAGTGCTGTGGCTATCTTATCTATCTTGAGTCAGCTTTGTTTTGCATATTTCACTGATATACCTGTGGTTTTATGGCTGTGTGTTTCAGTGTCATTGTGTTCATACTTGCAGTAAGAGACTAATGTTAGTACTCTAAAATCATATTACCTCAATTACCTAATGTTTCTGTTTTGAAAACTGATCTGGAGTGAAATGATATTAATTACACTAAGGAAAACAGCCTGTAACCCATTTCCATAGTTAAATGCTTGGTATTATGTGGTAATTGAGCTTGGAGTCTTCAATTTGAGCCCAATCTTTTAAATGACTTTAGAAATCTTGTTGAAATGTGCTCTTGTTTCCAAATATTCAAGTGTATTCAAGTGTAGGAAGGACTTAAGTTGATTTCACGCAGAATACTAAGGACTATTTACGGCCATTGCTTTATTCTACTTAACATCTGCTGACCTCATACTCAGCACATAAGGGAAGGGAGTTCCTAACTTTTGAATATAGATCCAGTTACTTCACATGGTGTCATGTGATCTGAGTTTGGATTTATTGGCCAGTAGTCTGCCCACCGACTTTCAACTTGATCTGTGCCAAGCCCTTTAGCCCGGCCACCTATTGTTTCGCTGTTGAATCAACCATGTCTTGCTTGGTTCTTCAAATAGGCTAAAGTTTCAGCTGTTTAGCCTCAGCCCCATAGGATTTATGTTTTAAAGATCAAATAAGAAATCAGACTTCTTGCTTTGGTGTTGACTAAATGTCAAGCACACTTGAAGGGTTTCCTAGAAGGGCTTATTACTCTGAACATATCTCTAACCTGTATCAAAGCTGCGTATACATGTGTTGCATTAAAAATAAAGTCTTCTAAGCTTCTTTAGTAATGTACTTCAAGCTAAAGTCATTTAAAAATGATACCGAGAGCCTTGTAGGGTGTATTAACCATATATTTTGATAGCCTCAATAATGGTGCGCTTGTGAAATGTCAAAGTCATTACCCTGATAATGCCTCTTTGAAACTGTTCATTAATATGCCTTTGTGCCACTTGCAACGCTTAATCTGAATAAATTAAGCTTGGATCTTTCTCTTACAGTACTCCTTGGTTCCATTAGACTCCTATCTGTGATTGCCTTCAGCAAAATTGAAATGCAGTGCCAACGAAAGTATAGCAGGAACTTGGAAAACAGCTGCAAAAGTTTTCTTCTCCCTCCCAATGCAGTGAACGGCTTTCAAAATATTTCTTCCAAATATGACTTAATTTAAGGTTAAACTTCAGGAAGCGACTGGCATTGCTTTATCTTTACCACGCAAGTTATGTAAAGTCACACACACACACAAACTAATGTATGATTAATGTCATTCAGAATTGGATGCAGTGTGATAAATAATTGATAGAATATTCTCTGCATGTAATTTATCATCCTGTCAGGTACAAATGGATTTAGATGTATGGGTTTCACATATTAAAACATGTTTTTGTCCAACATGTGCATTGGTACAAATTATTCCAGCTGAAATGTTAGATGCTTGTTTTACCAGAAGAAGATTTTGATGGATTAGGGCTCTGACGTAGTCCATACGGAATGGTGATATCCCCAGATATCCTGTAAATGACATTGCTTCCCAGAAGTGAACTCAAAAGGATTTGTATTGCATAAAGTGTGGCATGAAGGTTCTGTGGAAACCATCAGCATCTCCAGAGTCTGTACTGTCATGTCTAATCCCTGTGTCGTATGTTTAAGCCTCTAACATTGGAAAATATCATCTCTGAGACCAGTGCCAATTGTCATCGAGTGGATGTTGTGAGTGAGGAGAGTTAATTTCCTTTGCTCCACATGTAATCCTCCGCTGTTGTGCCTCCTCTACACCCATCCAGCCCCTGTTCATCCCACCCTCTGATGCATGTTTTTTCAGCTGTGTTTACATGCCAGTTCTCTGAAACTTGAAGGGCGGGGTGAATGCCTTTCTCTGTGCCAGACTTCTGACATCTGTCAGAGCTTCCCATCATTCATGTTTTTCTTTGACCTTCACAGGATGCAGAAAGAGCCATTTTATAGACCTGTTTAAACACTTTAATCTTCACTTGAAATATGTTTCTCTCATATTGTTTGTTAGGACATAGACTAGTTCTGGCTTTTGTATCAGATGTTTTAGAAGAGGTTTCCAAGATGTCATTTCACGTACAGTAAAATGAATCATAATGACTAATTACTTGTGCCAGAAAGAGCCTGGTCTAAATTAACTCTCTGGGGTTAAAAATAAATAAATTTAAAAAAGGAACAAAAAAAAAGAACAAAATGCAGACAAATTAGAAAAAAAACCTATTTGTTACCTACTTTCCTATCTGGTCATTTGTTGTTGTTTTTTTGTTTGTTTGATTTTTTTTTTTGTGTTCCGTTTTGGTTTTTTGTATATATGTATATGTTTAGTACTTCAATTATTTATTACTATTATTATTATTATGATGATGATTATTATTATTGTTATTATTTTTATTATTATCAGCATTTTTGTACTATGCACTATATTGCTATAAGATGAATTCAGGTTATTGGGTAAGTGAAGAAGGGGTAGGATTAAATAAGCTTATGCTTCATCCTACTCCTTTTCGGACATGTCATTGTGTATTATTATTATTATTATTATTGTTATTATTATTATTATTGTTGTATTGATTATTGTTGCATTCTGCACATGTTGGAAATAAATCATTCAAATCAAAATCAAATCAAAAATAGACAACAGTAGAAAACAATCTGCCTTTAACATAAGTTACACTGTACTAATTGATCTCCTTGGTGTGCTCATATCGTATCTTGAAAGTGTTTAATTTAGTAGTTTGTTATATACCATAATAGCTAGATCTGTATTCATATCTATGTTTCTGCTAATGTCTAAATGAAGCTAATGTTAATCTTTTTTCAATCTACTCATGATGTCAATATACATTTTTTTGTACTTAATTTTTTATATTTTTAGATTGGATCATGGGATTCATACCCATACCCAAAAAAAAGACCAATTCAAACAGAAACGCTACTCTGCATGCATGTGTACTACATGCCTTATTAATGTGTATGACAACAGAACCTGGGCTAAAGCATATTATATAATCTATAAATCATCTCCTTGGCCTTCAATCTGCCTTTATTCATCACTCATCATTGAACACGTTACACCTAATTTGGCCCATCCTTTAGAGGGCCATTTGTGCCACTTGATGAGTTAGTTATATGACTAGATGCCTTTCTCCATTTTGAGATTTCTAATTCAATAGCCAAGCATGCACACAATTCCCTTCAGTGCCTCCTGAGAATCTCCTTCCCTTGAATTCACATTACCATACATTACCATGGCAGCACTCTCTGTTGATGACCAGCTATAGTATGTCTACACTAATACAGTTTTGACTCAAAATGTATAATGTTTGCTACATTACATCTAGTATCTAAATTACTAGACTTTTGGAGGTACTGCTCAACCCATTATCTGCTTTGTTAAGACCAGAGGTAATTTCCTGCTTTCACGTCCACTTTTATCCATAATTCTTCATTCAGTCTGCTGCAGTACTGTGTCCCAGAGTCCATAAAACACATTCAGTCGTCATTCTGTCTCTTCATGTGATGATAATGTAGAGAAGAAGTGATTGAAGTGTGATAAGTAAAGGTAATTTCTGAAATGATAAAAAAGACATTAGCTAATGGTGGCATGTCAGCTAACCATTGTTAGTCACCACTTTATCTGTCAAACTAGATCTTTCTGGATTCCTCTGAAGTCAAATTTGGATTTATGAGGTGTTTTTGCATCTTCACACATGGCATTTCATTTGTCATCCATTTATGTTTGCTGTCCATCTCAGGGGATGATAAAAAAAAAGATGATTTAAGTCAACGCATAGCTAATCATGAATTAAAGTCATGCACTACTGTAAACAAACCAGGAACTTAAACTGTATTCAATCTCTGTGATTAACTGCAATTGAAACGTTAACCACTGAAAATAATAGTGGACGTTTTGTAAAATAAAGGTTTGCAGCTCCCTCTGAAACTTAACTTCTTTCTCATTTAAGACAGAGTTCAAGTAATCTAGTATACAGACTTCTGGTGGCTGTTTAGACCCTGACATGTGTTTTGATGATATCAGACTCAACCTGGATTATTTATGTAATTTTACCATTATGCTTTTAGTGATGATATTACATCCCCAGGTTGGTCAGCAAACACACTGACGAGGCAGCTATTGGGATCTCATTATGTCATTATAATGCAACAGTGTGTGTGTGTGTGTGTGTGTGTGTGGGGGGGGGTATCATGGGCTTGCAATGTCTGTTAAAGTTATTTAATGTATAAGAATTCTCTATTTTTTCATTCTTTGTAAAGGTTTTTGCTAAGTTTTGTTGACACAAATGTGGACCTTCAAGGGCACGACACCAATGAATGAAATATTAGTGAATATATGAGTAAATACCATATTGTTTAACTCGAGTGGAGAAAAATGACACCAGTGTGACAACGGGCTAACTGAGGCTGAGGCTAGTGACAGCTTTTCTATAGTTAACCTGATTAATCATAGGAACACTGTTAATATTTTTGATGAGGACAGACAGCTTTGAATAATGAGTGTGTCTAACAAAGGCAGAAAGCAGATGTTGGCTTGAACTGTTAATGTCATCAAGACATTAACACGAACATTGTGTCATTGAGAAGGAATGAGAGATTGTGAAGACAGAAAGATTACCCAGGGGAGTTGTGAAGCAGAACTGCTTGAGAATAATATAATATAATAATCATTTAGTGCAGACTGCAGCACCCTACTGTTGAACCTTTAGCTTTATCAAAGGCAAATTAAAAATAATCAGTAGTTTGACTCTAGATTCACCACTCATTGTAGACGGACAGTCCTAAACCCACTTCATTGAATATTCTCTCAACCTCTAGTTTATGGTTTATTTGCCCTTTAATGTCGGTAACTGTCACTGCTGAGAAGTATAACTGCAGGTCAACCTAGGAGGCCACACTTAATTGTCGTATTACAGCGAATGTGCCAGAGGCAGACTAAATTATTTAAAGCTGCTGCGCATAGTCAGAAAACCTCAAGGGGAAAGTTAGAGCCAAAGGTGGATTTTATTTCTAGTTATGCTAGAAGAGATCTGTTAAAAAAAGAGAGAGGGGAAAAAAAAAAAAAAAAAAAAAAAAAAAAAAAATATATATATATATATATATATATATATATATATATAAATATACATACTCCCATTTTTCAAGAACTTCGATTACGATTGTTTCCTCCTAGTGTCATTCAGTATTAACTTTCTAGCCTTGGATTAATAGTCCCCTTCCGTTTGCTTTACCCTTTGCCAAGAGGCCCACAGAGTCAAATTTGTCTTCCAGTGCCAAATGGCCAAAATGAAATTAGATTGTAGGGGGTCTGGCAGGGAGACAGGAGAAAATGTTGAAATAATTTTAGTAGAAAAAAAAAATGGGACATGGTTAAGAATTGATGAAAAAGATTCAGTTTCTCTTTCAGGGGACATAAAAGAAAGTTGTGCATAATATGAGGTGATACAGACTTATTTTAACCACCGCAGGAGTTTTTCCTGGTGTGAAACTTTCAAAAATACTCTGTAATTGGAACTTTTCAACATGGTAAACATAACAACTTGATTAAAATAATATTAAGTAGTGCGTAATAAAACTGTTGAGACCTCCAAGTTCTAAAACTCAAAATTGGCGACAAAAACTCCATAATTACTGTAACTCTGCTGACTCTATATTTTACTATGTACCTTTTAAAAGAGTAATATATAGCTTTTTTTTATGGAATTATGGACTTTCAAACATTTCCCGGTGGTCTACATAAACTGTAAATGCTCTGCTTGGGTCTGAATCCTTCATTAAATCAACTCCACAGATCCATCTTCAACCATATTTCTGAGTAACGACATCAGAAAACTGCTGGCCCTTTAAATGAAAATGAGCCACTTCACACCTCTTCCAGGTTGTCAACTGTGCTCCTCTGTCTCATTCAACTGCTTGTGTTTGTTAATACAACCAACACTTGGACGCTTTAGGTAATCGGCTGTAACTTTGGACGCACAAACAATTATGTCATACTCTGAGAAATGTTTGACTAATATTTTGACCTTATATGTGCAAATACGATGACATAACTAGTTATAGATGTAACACATTAAGACAGGTTTTAAATGGATCCAAATTCACAAATAAATGTAACAAAGACTAATAACAGTAGTATTAGAAAAATACAATCCCTTCAACATAAATATCAATGCTTTATAATCATCATATTCTCATCCTACTTTTTTAAATCCCCTAAATTTGTTTTAATTGCACATCTTCCCAACATTAAGTCCGGTTTCAACCTATGTGTCTGGGGCACTGCGGTAATGTAAAAGGCGATGCGATGAGAGAAACTTAGAAGAGGAGCTGTTAATTTAATTAAATGTTCAGAACTAATACCAAGATGATGGTAGAACCATAGAAATACTTTCACTCTTTGATTACACAGTCAACTAAAGAAGTTCAATCAATAGTGTTTCTGAGTCTTTCTTTTTTGTTTGTTACACAAGCTTGCATAAAGAACACCCCCATCTGCTGAAAACATAAAATAATCAAACGTACTCTTAAGAAGAACTCGGCGAAAATCACATCCCAAGTGATGTTGCTCTCACACCAGTAACAAACTCCAGTGCTTTAAACTCTTTCGGGATATTTCAAAGGGTATAATTCACAGCAGTCCACAGCTACATTGTTATGAATCCCAAACCCTGTCAGTTTGCAACTCGATATGGCCCTTAAACCCGTCATTGCCAGAGCTATGGTTCTGGCTGCGTCGCGGCGTCCTGTTGCTGCATGTCTCTCACAAGCTCAGCTGTTGATGGAATGCGAGGATGGTAGAGTTGAAATATTTCTCAGCAGAATGGCATAGATGTGTGAGTATTGGAGTTTACCACTGCAAGCCAGAGCAAAGCAAAGGCAAGCATGCCTGCAGACACTTTTGAGCGTGGCATCCCAAAACAGAAGATTCTCTATCTCTGAAATCCTTGTACATTTTGCAGGCTTTAGATGTGCACAGGGATTGTGGGAGCAACACTCTTTACTTTAAAGCCAGTCTTGAAAGCTATTTGCTTTTTGCCTCTTCTTTCCAGAATGCATTATTTTGTTGGTATTGGCATTGGAAGTTTCTCATCGGCCTCTTTTTCGTCCTCCTAGATAATTGGCTATCACTGAGCTGTATGTGTTGGAATTAATGAGAACATTGAAAAAGACAATATTATTTATACTATTCTGTCTTCATTTTCTGTACTTTTTGACACATCTGAGTGGGGAAAAAAAACCCATGAGTGTCAGTAAGTCCTATTATACAAAAACCTATCTCCTTTCCCACACTATCCTTTTAAACTGTACATATAGGGCCTAGTGCTCTTCAATTCATGATTTGCTTTCCTAGTGATCTGCAGCTTTTACTAACTCCCCTCATTATTTGGTTCTCAGTGAAGAATATTATGAATTACACTTCAAAGGGCTAATTTGGTCCTGACATCCTATAAATAGAGCGGAGCGGCACAAGGCTATAACATGCAGCAGGGATTGCCTTCGCTCACTGCTCTAATGACTTCATTTCTATGCATCGGGAGCAGCACTGATAGATTTTGACTTCTTGCTGCTCTTTGTGATGACTCAGTCATCACATAGCACTCATCAGGAGGGTCAAAATATTCCACTTGAAGACAGCCATGTGACTTTTTAATGAGTATTCAGAATGTGTCACAGTGACTTAGACATATGCAGCTTCATGTTTTTTTTTTTTTTGCCTCATTACCTGTCCTCACCTCGCCAGCTTACGGAATATCTATCTATCAATATTTGAATCTCAAAGGCAAACTCAATTGTATTCAAGACAATAGCAGTACTGTGAAGAAATGTATTCATATTTGCTAGTGGCAGTGGGAAATATGGCATGTAAATCAGTCATAACTAAACTAAAGTTTGTGTATTTTGGAGGAAGACTTTGCCCCCCTGCAAATCCTACTGCATGGGTTTGGTCACCTCCCTGCATGTTCCTCCTGGTCAAATCTGACATGTTTGGTTTTTTAATTAAGTAAACCTGTTAGAGTATGTTGGTGTCTAGTTTTGGCGCAACCGGTCTTACTAATGTAGCCATTATGCAGAAAGAACAGAAGGTTTTCAATGAAAAAGTTAAGGCAAAGAAAAAAGTTATAGTGTTAAGGATAATGAACTGTAGAACACTGTATGTTTTCATTGCCTCTCCTCATATATAACAATTCCCATCAAGTACATTGAAAGATACAGAAAATCTCTTTTTTTTTAGCTTACCAGCCTTTAGCCTGTGAAATATTGTGAGGATGCTGTGTCCTTCATCTTCATTGTCTTCTTCTTGGTCATTGTCATCTTTGTTAGCAATTTTTTCAAACATCTCTAAAGAAACTGCTGGTCATATTAATTTCAAATTTGTTCACAGTTTTGAGAAACTTTGACTTTCGTGATATTAATGTAGTTACTATGGAGCACTGATTGGAAGCACTGTATGGACTTTAATTTGATGAGTTGAGTTCAACTGCTAGGAGGGTTATAGATAGAAATTAGGTTATAATTTGTCATATTTGCACTTTAAAAAAAAAGTTCATTAATATGCATTGTTCTTCCTTCTCCTAAATAATAATATAAATCCTCCACTGAAAGTTCCACCCACTTCTATTGGGAGATTGATCTCCGGCATCAGGACCACAGGACAACCTTGCACATTCAAGTTGTTATTGATTTTTGATAGAATATGCCGGTAATGATACAGGACCATTGGTTCTATTTCTCTGCTTCTCCTGTCATTAGTATTCCTCCTCTGTTATTTAATCTCTGCTCTGTCTTTTGTACTCTTTCTATCTTAACATTAGCCATTCTTGTTCTTTCTATCTCCGAGTCCTTCGCAGGTTCTTATCACATCTTTTGTCCATGTTGGCCATCCAACACGTGCAGCAGTCTGCCCTGAGAGAAAGAGGCAAACATGAGTAGGGTGTGCAGAGGACAGGGTTGAGCACTTAACAAACATGACCCTCCTCTGTCTTTTTTGTCATCCCCACCCCTTCTCCCATTGTCCAAATCACCCTGCTGTTGTTTATAGGGACTCATTGTCTTTGTGTCGGGTTTTCATTTCTGTCTAAAATGTGCCATTGTCATGAAAGTTGATCCACAGAGACCGTATTCAGTTCCAGCAAATGCCAGAGATGAGATTTCTTTGAAATGTTTACAGCTCATAGAGGGACAGATTGTTCAACTAATGCACAGAAAAGCCAGATTCTATTTCAAGTCTGAACCTGAGAGACAACCATGACGTTCTGTCGGAATATGACAGTTGTTTTATACTAAACATTGGGAGGATGAGATGAGACACTCTCAGTCAGATCTTTTAAGGCAACTAAATGTGGATACTTACTGTTACTCCTATTCCACATTTATAATCTTATTTTTTTTACACAATTTTCTGCTGTATTTGAGAACATACTGAACATACAGAGTGCAGTAGTTACCACTTGTGTTATACTTACTTTACAGTTAATTACTAGTGACTCATTACTTATTGAATAATTATGATTGAATGATTTATACTAAAATCACTGCTGATAAGGGTGTATTTAAATACTACTACTCAAAATAATAGACTGTCATGACTGAAATTATTTTATAAATGATTTGTCCTGTGTGTAGTTTGTGAAATAATTATTTAAAAACACAATTTGAAATTTTCCTGTCTAATATGGACAGGTAGAATCTGATTTTCATAAGTTGGAGGTCTTGATACGTACTGAAAAATGTATATGAAATCAAACTTGTATGGAAAGATTTTTTTTTTTTTTCTGGGTATTTTTGTTTTCTAGAAGATTAAATTGAGAATTTCTTTATATTATTTGACTATACAAGCAATGTGTTTTTCATTGCACATGGAGAAGGACAGGGTATTTTGGACACAATGACATCAGAATCTTAATCTCTGTCATTTTGCATATCCAAGGATAACAAAACCAAATGCAGTTTGACCAACCCCTCCCAGGCTGATCGGGTCATTCAGCCATGTACGGCGCTACCTTCAATGACCTTAGTGCAGCAACATGGAATTGATTAAATTGATCAACAAATTGGTAACTAATTTAACAGTCAATTTGTGGGGTCCTGAGCAGAAACAGAGGTTTCACAGTAGCGTGTGCCTGAGGCTTTGGATGCTGGACAGGCCCGTTTGGCCCAAATGTGGTGCACTGTTTATGCAACAAAATTTGAATATGGCGAAAATAATGACTAAAATCCAACAGTGCAGTAAGTTTTGGATAAACCGGGCTGCCATGGCCACTGGGGACAAAATGTAAACTTATCTTAAGATAGCTTACATGTCATGTTTACTTTAGCCTGCTAGCTAGTTAGTTTTGTCATAATTATATTTTCATCAATTTCTATTTCTGTCCACCCATGGCTTTACTGGGCCATGTGTGTGTGTGATTAATTAACACTTGTTTAATTCGTAGGTTTATTAGTATTCTAAGACTATGGATGTGGACGTTGTATGTACAACTAAAATACTTTTATCTTATTTCTTGTGTACAGGTCACAGTTGTTCGTGGGCCTTCTATGTTAAAGGGGTCATGTTTTGCAAACCCACTTGTATTAGTCTTTGATTCATTTATTCGTGTACACTATTTGTGGATCATAATGGTTCAGAAAGTTTGAATTTGAACCCTCCAGATCCTGTAAAGCTATCTTTACGTATCTTTATTAATTTAACTGTTGCTATTTTTATTAAGGAGATGCTAATGCAACTGTTAGAAGCTGTCAGGAGACTAACTGAATCAGAGTGTAGGAACCAAAACTACGACGTGGCAACAAGTGATAATTACAACCTCATGTGCAGAGTGAGTTCATTACAGTGATCCAGTCATTTACTGATTTCCTCTGTATCTGGTTAAGTGTGTATCAATATTTAACATCCATTTTTGCACTGACGGAACAATGATTTCTCCCCATTTGTTTCAGCTGTCACATGATTGAACCATTGTAGTATCTCTCATCTTTGTCATCAGATTGAACAAGCAAAGCTGATGAAATGCTGATTATTTTATTGTTTCTTTCTGTTTTGTTAAGTCATATAACCCCAGTGTTTCTTCAATGCCAGTTCCCAAATGAATCTTTTCTGTGTTTTAAACTTTTCTTAAACTCTTAACCATAACCTCTTAACCTCATATTTTGCATAACCCACTTTTGTTAGTCTTTGGTGCATTTATTTGTGTATTTGGGTCATAACGGTTCAAAACTTTAAAGTTGAACCCTCCAGGTGCTGCAAAACTATCTTTATATTAATTTTGGCAAAAGTCAAATGGATTTCTGCAACCCACTTTTATTTCTGCTTATTGCTTAATGTTCAGTTGTTGGTTGAATGGAACAGAGCACCACAGTCTACAACCTGGAGGGAAGTGGACAATGAAGTGGCTCATTTACATTTAAAAGGCTAGTGCTTAAAATGATCTTTTTGATGTTTACATTTATGCCTACATTTGTCTACATTTACATGCACTTAGATAAATTTGAATTACTGCCTTAGTCCGACTAATATAAAAGTTTTGAAATCCATGTATACGCCTTAGACTGTAATTGAATTGAACTGGAGTTTTAGAAGTGGGACTAAGCAATCAGATAATGCGATTCTGATTGAGCCTCTCTGTACATGTAAATGTCTCCCAACCGTGAGTCATTTACTGACTGGCCTGGATACTCCCCCTTCCAGTGTTCTGTCAAAATGAGCATCCTCATCAAAATGAGCTACCAGCAGCCAAAATTGACAATAATTTCTACAAATTCACATTATTCCATCAAAATGTTTTATTTTATATTTGGAAACATTACTATTGATATCATATAATGGTCCCATTATAGGTAGACTTTTTAAATATTTAATTTTTCCAATATTGTATTTAGATTTAGTTACTCAAAAGGTAGGCTATTATTTGTGTCCGTTGAACTCACGTGAACAATAACACCCAGGCAACTCATGTGCATAACATTCATATAATACAAAACTTACTTAAAGCTTACTAACGTCAATAACCCAATCTATGGTGTGCATGTGATTGCTTATATGTTTACTGGTCAAAGGCACAATAAAATACATATACTTTCAAAGTATTTCTTACGTCCAGCGTTCAAGTCAATTGCACATCTGGCTGGGGGTGCCTGAATTAACTGCCTTTTTCTCTGTGAAAATGCTTGGTGGTCATGTGTAAGCTCAGAAGTGCTTGGGAGCCCAATATGACAGGATGCCCATTTTGACAGAACACCAGAAATGACCAGAGACACGACATGACAACATGAACGTTATATGTAATAAATTACAGTGTGCTGAGCTGCTGCATCATTGTCATCCATGTTGTTGCTTGCTGGTTGCTGTCCTCCTCCTACTACGTCTGCTTCAAATCTGCCACCTTGGTTTACTTATTGTTCTTCTTGTATGGTGCTAACGCGAAAGGGCATGTAGCGCCACCAATGGTCAGGGAGTGGAACAGTAATTAAATTCTCTAGCTGTGCATGTACATTGAGATTTCTCAGAAACTCCAGTTAAGTCCTTTGCTCAATTATTGCCAATAGCTCAACTTAGATGTGCATGTAAACATACTTGATGTTGCATCAAGTATGTTGCTGAAGGTCGAAATGGGTTGTAACTGATGATGATAAAAAGATGACCATCTGCATTTTACACCAATTATTTATGTGATTGATAGATTTAGTCGATCAACTGGTATTAAACAGTTTCAATCAGCAGATGCTTTTAGTTGCCAGTGGATTTTTGGATCCATGTGCGTTGATACTGACCTTTGTTGAGTAATTACACTACAATCACAAACAACTTTACTTCTTTTATTGACACAATGATGTCGTGATATGTTTCATTCCGTTATTGTTTTTGACACCCCCTATGATATAACTGTTCAGACCTTGATTATCAGACAGACAGATCTGACCCAGCACTTTCATAAAGCAGTCTTTCTGTGTTTGCTATGAGTAAATAGGTGTAAAAATCCAATCTCGGTGTGCTAATGTAAAACATCCCCATGTGTCAAGGTGCCCTTGACACACTCCGAAGTTGAAGATTTGCACCGTCTAATATTCTGTTAAAGGCCTAATTGATATATCTTGATATCTAGCAGGTATTATGTTATCCTTGGAGGGTCTGTTCATTGGTTGTTTTGGGTTTACCGTGGGAAATGACTGGCTTCATGCTCCTGTCTGTGTTATGACTGTTATGTGCTAGACAGGGTGAGAACGAGGCAGAAAAGGTGCCAAAGTAAGCAAGAAGGTGGCAGCATATAACATGGCAACAAACTGCTTTTACCCAGTTCATCATAATTTGAACTAAATATCTTTTGGGTATTAGGCTCTAACAGTGGAATTTCATGTCTGTTGATGCTCTCTGTAAGAGTGTGTTAAATTTTAACTATTGTTCTGTGGTTAAAAGATCCAGGGGTGATGCTTTGTATATCACAGTAGTTCCTTTAGTAACTGTTAGCTAATGCGACTTTAAACTATGCACCAAAGTTATGGAATACAAATCAAAAAGACATCAGGGAAACCAAATATTTAAAACCAAATTAAAAACATTTCTATTTCCATCAGCCTCTGAAGGGAGATAAAGAATCGGGTCACATTCTTTATACTCTTTAGTTTGTGTGTAATCAAATCTTAATGTATTCTATTGAAATTGTATAATGTATGTACAATCAGTTTATCTGTACTCTTGTAATTTTATTATTTATCGAAATGTTATAATGCATGTATAATCAGTTTATCTTGTACTTTTGTAATTTTATAATTTTGTGCAATCAAATTTTAATGTATTTTTTATTTCACCCTGTCTTAAAATTGCATTTTAATTTTTAATCAATGTGAAGCACTTTGGGCTACAGTGTTTGCATGAAAGGTGCTATACAAATAAAGCTTATTATTATTATTATTATCTACATTTCTGTTTATGCCCGAAGAAGACAGCAATAATACAGTTTCTCCAGGTCTCAACAACTGGTTAAAAAGTATGTAGTTCCGATTTCTTATCTTGAACTCTCTGGAGCCTCACCTCCATGACGAACTGAGAATTTAGCCCTTGAACATGTGTACATACTTAGGCTTTGACTCAATATTTTATGGTCACAGATTTATATTGCACCATTTCATCACTCTTGCCACTACTTTATGTTCTGTACTTGGGTTAGGCTATCAAATATCCCTCTCTGCTGCATATTTTATGACATGATGCCTTTCTCCAACTCGGGGAAGTACATGTGTCGAGGCTGATGTGAAGCAGTTGCTGTCTAATGCTGGCCTTTTGCTCTTAAAGGAGAAGGTTCTGCAATTATCTCATTATTACTATTTAATATGGGAAGTGGCCAAGTGAAATGTTCAGGTTTAAATTGTCACTGCCCTCTTGGGAAATGAGCTCCTCCAGGGCCGATGTCGGGGTTACCTCCCTTGCCAGCAGTGGAAGCATCAGACTCCGCTTCTTGGTCTCAGACAGTAGCTTCATTTCCCTGCCCCCGAAGGGGAGAAGGGGGATTGTTTTTGGTTTAGTTTGTTTGTCTGTCAGAATCAGAATCAGAAAGAGTTTTATTGCCATTGTTCATATGTGACCCGCCACCACGAAACCAGGCATAAGTCGCGCTGAGCCGTTCAGAGCTACAGCCAAATTTAGGCTGGAAGGTGATTTCTTATTTGTGTTTACACCTTATCAAAAAACGGTACCGTAACACCTCTATGTTCAGTTCCTGTGGTCATTACATTGAAATCCAATCAATAAAGGTGTTTATTGGGTCAATTATTTAAGCGGTGACAAAAGTTTAAGGATTGCGAAGCAAAGACAAAGACGACTTCCACCTCTTTTCGCCGAACAAAATGATCTCCGTTCCGTGAGTAAACATCCAAGTGTTCGGTACGAGGTAAAAGCTTATATTGAATGCTCTTGTCCAATGGCGTAAGCCAAATGATTATAATACGTTGCAATTCTGTCCTATTATTACAATATATAGAACTTCTGTGACATGTCCATCAGAGTGTCCTTTAACATCTGTGAATATTTTTTGTCAATCGGATACGAATTATTATGCGTTGCTAAGGACTTCCTACCCCAAAACAATCCAAAACTTTAACGGACAATATCTAAAAATATGCAAATTGCATAATAGGTCCAACTGTGGATATTAAAATGACCATAACTTTGGTTCTACTTATGATAGAAACATAATTTTTTCACCATCTTAAACCTTAGTTTCCACTCTACCAATCTACACAGATAACTCAGTTTTGATTTCCAGACACTTATGCCTGGTTTCGTGGTGGTGGGTCACATATAGTACACATGTAGTATACAACTAGGAATTTGTCTTGGTGTAACACTGCAACATTCAACATATAGTATATCAATAAAAGAAGAAGAGAAAAAAAAAGAAATATATATATATATATATATATATATATATATATATATATATATATATATATATATATATATATGTATATATATATATATATATATATATATATATATATATATATACATGTAGTATAAAAAAAAATTAAAATAAAAAGAATATATAATAAGCATGCACCAAGATAGAATAAGATAAAAATAAATATAGTAAAAATATGTAATGTGCAATTCTGTGGGGGTAGTGTGCAAGTCAGTGCAAATGCAAGTCAGTGTGTCTGTCCGCAGCATTACGCATAAACTACTGGACCAATTTCCATGACAGTCTCAGGAAAGGTGCTTGGTGGTACAGAATAGATGTCATTAAATTTTGGTGAATGTAGGTCAAAGGTCACAGTCACCATAAATGTGTTTTCACAATGATAAGAGACAGGGGCGGGGTTTGTTGTCCCTGTAATCACTTGTTTTTATCCTTTTTTTTTTTTTTTCCAGCCTTACCCCTATGCATATACACACTCGAACTCGCCGCTCCTTCACTTCGCTCAAACACTCAATCGTAACCATGTATGCGTCTTAAAGGACCACACACATGAATCACACCAATGCTGGTCCAGCCAAGTGGAAAGCCATTACAAATTAAACAATGCTGGATGTCATGAAAAAGTTAGAGAAAGTCGAGACACGGACATATTTAGGAGGTATTAAAGGGTTAATTCCAACTTGTGCAGAAATTTGGGTTATGTCGCCAGAGTAGGAACGGAACTTGTTCGTAACCCGAAGACCTCCTGTATAATGGTGACATACTTCTAATGTAATAATACCTCTGGTTTGGGAGAACAAAAGTAAATTATACTCTGCATTTTCATCAGACAATACTTCCTCCGATAAGACATGAATAGCTTTAGAGGAGGCTTGAATTATCATTCTGTTTCATACCTCCTTGTCTCCCCATTCCTTGGTCAACCCTGTCTTGTTTATTTAATGGAAATCGTAAAATATGTAGGTTTTCCACATGCCGTATTCAATCAACATGTAAAATGGATTATTTTGTTAAATGCATGTTTTTCCATGTGTCTCTTCCTTCACTCTTCTGCCCACAACTCAGGGGGGAGGCAGCAGGAAATGGGGAGACGAGCCAGGCAAATTGAGTGAACTGTTATTGCACTTGGTTGTTGCATTAGAAACAACTGTGGCAAGGACACAATTAAGTCGGGATGTTAACTGATGACCATTTGACCGATGGTTGACCGCATCAGTGCTGTCTGGCCATTATTTGCTGTCGCCGGTTAAAAATAATAAGTAAAATAAAATTTAAAAAAAAAAACAAAAAACAGTCTGCATCAGTCATTCCACTGCACAAACTCTTTAGCATTGTAGTGTAGACTATAAAGCGGACGCTTTGTGATCTCTCCATAGCATATCTATGAATTTTAGCATTAGCAATATGAGATGGAATGTATTAAAGCAAACGCAGAGGTCAATTAATCTATGTGGTATGAACGCTTCGCGCCAGTCTGAATGTTTGATCAAAACACAAAGGGACAGCAAGTTGCCACCATGAAAACCAAAAGTGTGGGAACACTTAAAAAAACCAAAAAAAAAAACCAGATAGTGATGTGAAGTGTTTACTCTATGAAACAACAGGCCGAGCCCCCGGTCACATTCCCAGTTTTCCCTGACCCGACAAACGAGCGAGATCCAGATGGTCCATCTCCCTCAGGGGCCGATGACGAGTACCAACACGGCGTCTCGGGGTGCCGCGATGCGTCCGTCCAACCCAGGGTTGGGTTGCACTCCGGCCCTGTCCTGGCGACAACAGCCTGGCTGAGTCCATTTCGAAGCACAGCGTTCCTCCAGCGCCGGTCATCATTCTTTTCTCTAACTCCACCTTCTTCTCCCGGCTGGCATCCTGGACCTCATGACTGGGGCTCGGCCCAGCTTAGACCCGACGGCCAAGGGGAGGTTGAGGGAGATGCTGCCGCCCCGGGGGACCTGGATCTGGTGGGAGGGTTTTGGATCACCCCCATCACATTCATCACATGCCAGAGTGGGAGCAGTACCTTGTGTTGTCGGCTGCACAGGAAAACAACATGCCAAATAAAATGACGAAACCAGACCTACTCAAAATTGAAAATTGAGGTTTTAAAGGAAATAAAATGTGATTTTGTTTTCAGTCAAAATTGTGCAGCCCTAATGTAGATTAGAGCATCAACAGGTATTTAACATCACTAAATGATTATGGTCCCCAGTGGATATTTTGGTCTTTATGGGTGAATAAAGCAAACAATATGTAATTGTTAGCATCTTTAGCATATGATTATGACAGTTGTGGGTCTAGTCCTCTTCATTTCAGTGAATTTAAAACACTCATTATCCAGGAAATTGACACAATCCAGCTGTTGTTCTGTTTTTTATGTCCTGCATACATGATTCTGCCTTCTTCTAATTAAAGTAAGGAACCTAAACAAGTACACACACACTGTAAGTGATTGTTTGTTGAGCTATGAGTATCAGAATGTGCCCTTCACAGCAGTATTCGCCTGAAGGCATCCTGTATCGACAATGACAGGTACTCTGTTTCTGCATGTTTTCCTCCCCTCTATGTCTCTGTTTTCATTGGGACAAATCTTTTAATCCAGAAAATAAACTGCAGTTTGACCTCTTATTAAATGTGATTTTATTTTTCATGAACAGTTATACAAAAGCTACAATAAATACTTAATATACTATAGCTCTGTTTGCACCATTTTTGACAGTCTTGTTTAAAACCTTCAGTTCCGTTTACTGCCTTACTGTACAACTTAAATGAATGTCTAGGTCTAATATCAGACTGTAAAAAATTTATCCCATTTGCTTTAATGTGTAATTCATGCTAAATCACCGAACCTGAAAACATATTTTACATCTGCATATGAAATATGAGTGCTTGTGCACACTTTGAAGCCTCGTCTTGTCCTACTTGACATGCAAATAAAAATGCATTCTGGGATTGAATCAAAGCCTGACCAAGCATTACTCATTTCCTGTGTTTGGGTGCATTTCATCAGTCTCTGACCATCAAGTCATCCACTGAGTAAACTGCTCCTTGTCAGGGTGAGTTGATGTTCAGAATGTGAACACTAGATGGTGGTTTTGCATGTCACCAACCTTTTAGCTTGATTGCAAGACTCTAACACATAAACTGCTTAGACATCACACTTATGTGGTATACACCTGACATATATACTACATCACATTTATTAAAGGACTACATTGTCCTAGTCCTGCTTAACTTGTGTTTCATACTGCTGATACTGGCTGGGTGTTTCAAAGCAGCTTAGTGGGTATGTGTCATCTGTCTATTTCCCATACTGAGCACAGATACTCATTGCATGAAGGAAGCATAGATTTTAGTTTTGTTTGAGGAACAACATTCTCAGCGGATGTGGTGTACTGTACGTGATTGATGTTTGTATGTATGTCTTAAGCGGTTCATATTCCCCCTTTTCTTGGAAGAATTTCTCTTACAGGAAGCCCACTGCTGTAATAGTAAAGAAAATCAGTGAACAGATCATAAAATTATCATCAGCATTAGAATTAGAATGGTTCAGCCTGTTTTCTTTTCCACCAGCCTCACTTACAATGCTCAGAGACACTTGACTGCTGCATATGGTGGTGGTGGTGGTGGTGGTGAGGGGGTGCTCTGCCATTATCACTTTCAGTCACCCGGCTCCCAAAGCACACCCTGATCGACACAGAGGTCCTTTCATATGCTTTGATCCTGTTAATAATTATGAGCTATGCAGCTGAAGAAGGAAGGCAGACTGAATGTGTAGCACAAAACTGAACACTGATAGTGGAATGAGAGTGAGGGACTTGGAATAACTTCTGTGGAAGATTCAATAACGTGTGCTGTGGCTTCCAGACACATCCGCAAAAATAAAGGAGAAAAAAAAATAGATTATATTCTTGCCCTGGATAAATAGTTGTATTTTCTATGATTTACAGTACCTAAGCATCTCTTTCCCTTTGTACACGTTCCTCTTTCATTTATCTCATCCTCTTTTGTCTGTCATTTCCTATTGGATCCAACATTTCCCTCTTAAAACACTACCTTATCTGGAGTGGCTCTGGAGTGGCTCAGAACAGAACTGGAATTAACATCCATAATGGTCTGCTGGCAAGGTCACAAAAAGGAAAGTACTGGCTGGGGGTGGGGGGTGACACTACGCCAAGAAGCTCAACTGTTCTTCATGCTCCTCTCTCCACTGGGCTTGGAGATGGATTACTATGGCAGGCGTCCATTGCTCCATTGATGCTGTGTCTGGCCTCTTGTTCTGGTGTGATTATAGCAGTCAAGCTCCAGTATATACCACTTCTCATCTGCAAAACCAGATCTTGAAGGGCTTCATAGTTCAAAGACCTGTAAAGTTGCTGAAAAAAGTTTATTTTTAGACCCATGGATTTGTTTAGAAACCTGAGGTGTCAGTTTTTGGTTTCGCGAGCTCCTTTAACTGCTTTGATTTATGCAAACTGGCTAAACTACCATTTGTCATTGTGACAGGTTCTGCTAGATTAAGAAGTAGCCTGCATCAATAAGTCATGCTGACTCTGTCGGAGCCCAAAATTCAACTTGTTTTGCATTAATAATGACCAATATTCAACATGATTTATGTGTCTTTCAAGCTATGTATCATTCAACCCATAAAGATTCAAACAGCTACTATGATCAAAACTGCTGTAAACTGGTTAATACCCATTGATCCACTAATCCTATGAATACATGTAGGTAATTGGTATAAAATACAGTTTGTCATCCTTTCATGCTCATCAGATATAACACATTTGGGCTTTCGGAGGCTCTATAGTTGCCATGGAAACTCCATCATCTTCTACGACAGTAAGCCCATGGAGTTTGATCAATAACAATGGATGGAGATACTGGGTTTAGATTCACTTATTGATATATTTTACTGAAAAATTACCTTTTTCTTCAGTTTTCTCTGTTTCTGGTATAATAACAGGCACATTTAATCTGAGCTATTAACATCTAAATGATCAGTGAATTATATACAAAACAAGTATTCAGAGAATGCCTAATCTCGCCCTATTTTCTGCCAATCAAGCTCAAGTTTCTATGACAACCTGTTCTTGAATTAGAATCACTAATGTAATTTTGACATTTCTTGTAAATGTGACCTTGACCTTTGACCTTTTGCAATATTGATAATTTTGTTATATGTATATATGTGTCAGTGCATGTAATATTATAATATATCCCGTATTAAGTTATAGCGTGATATGTCTATGCTTGACACACACAGTGTTACAGAAGTTAATTTTGTGACATGTTACCGTTGACCTCCAGAGAGGTCAACAAAATCTATTGGCTGTATTCAATAACACCAATTCTGATAATTGTAGAAATCTTCATTCTTCAACGTTTGGTACCAATCTGAAAGTTCTGTGACAATTTTGACCTTTTAGTTAATTGTGTCCTTGACCTTTGACCTTTACTCAAATGGATCATTGCATCTGATGCATAGTAGCAATATGTATATGCCCATGTAATTTAATGATGATATATCAAGTATTCATTGAGTTATAGCATGATATGTATCTGCAGACAGACAGACAGAGACATATACACACACACTGATTACAATCTCTCCCAACCAACGTTGGGTGAGATAAAAAAAACAAAACAAAAAACATTTGATTCTCACTGAAAACGGCAAAATGCAGACTACAGTATTATAAACAATGGTGATAAATCACTTAAGAACTGCTTTAGGAACTGCCACATAAGTAGCGCTTGGTGTTTATGGGTTACTACTGAAGTGAGGTGGACAATGTAAAATAAATCAAAATGCACAAATACATGACTCTAATTTTTATCTGTTGGCTATAAATTTCTGTATCCATAAAATATAACATTTTCAATTTGGGGCAATGAGCTGGAACATGATGAGGGATGGTAATCACCACAGGACAAAAAACTCCCAGCTACTTTACTTTTTTGCAGTTGTAAAACCTCTGTATCCTTATGTTCCTACTTGGGAGGATCTACAGAGTCATATAAAACCTCGTGGTTAATTTTGTACATCTTTCCGGTTCGGTTTGAAACTTTTATACAGAACTAACCCTAATCATAGCCAGACAGTTAAAACTATAGACTACATAATGTCAAAAACTGCAATATATTAACAGGAATCATAGCTTTATCTGCTCCTACATCCCTTCATCACTCTTGCTTCCCCTCACTTCCTGTGTGCATCTTTGTTAATAAGTCACTAAAATCAGGGATGAATGGCCCTGTCATGCTTTTGTGTTAATAATGTTGTTAAAATAGATCCATTGCCCAATAAGAAAATAGATTTATTTGGATTCTGTGCAAATGTGCATTGAAAAAGAAGAATGATGCTAAATCTGGTCCCTTCATTCAGTTGATTGCTATGGACACAGCATTTAAAAGGGAGCCAGATTGAAAAAGCTGGAACTGCCTGAATATTCCCATTTGGCAGCGGCTTGTGAAGGACGGCAGGATAAACTATCCTGTCGTGGTCCCTGTCAGTCTTAGTCGGGGAAATAAAATGAGAATGGGGAATTCTCTTAGTGCTTCAGATAAACAGCAGGCGAGCTGAGGAAGACGAAATAAGAGACGTGTTTGTGTATGGTGAAAAACAACTGTGATGTGAGGATTCAGTGGGTGTTTGTATGTGTGAGTGTAAACATTACGGTAATATTTATGCAAGGACTAACACATCTTGTAAAAACACACAGGTTGCACAGATGAGAAGTGGCAAATGTTAATAGCAGGTTCACCATACATAATAATGTCTTACCACAGGCATTTTCCTTGGGAGTCATCTGACAACAAGTGTTGTGACAGACAGTGAGTCACACAAAAACAGCCTGTAGAGCTCAATCTGTGGATGAAAAATAGTTAATTAGCTGTTTTAGGATCATACATTTTTGGTGGTACAGTATGGCTTTTGGCAGCATGTGCTTATGTCAATAAAACTAACTCAAGTATATATATAAATATTAGCATAGGAGCATATTGTATTACCTCATCATATGGTGCATTATCAAATATTAATATTTGTATTGAAACACACATGGACAGTCAGTGAGCCTCTTTCCATGAGCATAGAAGTCCGATAAGTGGGAAATACTACGGATACTCATGATAATCAGATGTAGTGCATTAACATCTACTTAAGAAATGTGAGAATTTAAATACCCTCGTTTAGACACTTCAGTCCATTATCAGATTTCTGTACATAAGCACATATTGATGATAGACTTTCTTCTTATTGTCTTCTGATGATGTTTGAGTTTGTAACTTTTGTTCTCCACACTTTTAATTGTGTTCATACATATACAGATGTAAAACAATGGCCTTAATCAGATTAACCTGTATACATGCATGAAGACATCAGAGTATTGGGGGTGGGGGGTTGGTCAGGGTCTGTTAATCTGATTTCACTCTCAGAGTACTGCTGTTTGCTCATCAGAACATATTGTATTAGCTGTTCACCTCGTCGCTTGAATAATCAGACAACTCTAGAAATGTTATCTTTTGAGTGTGGGTTTCTTCTTCAGGTATACTGTCATCATTTATCATACAATAGAAGACTGCATCACTTTGTGTCACAGAATTACTGTTGTGCTACGGTTATTCATTAATGTCTTTAGCATAAATTGCTCTGATTTCCACCCCTAATAAAAGCTACCTTTTCCATGATTTCTAAAAGAGTAGTCTTCCTCTTCCCAGTGTTTCCTGTGGAATTGATATCTTGGTGTGGCATTGTATAATCTGGAGGTTGGGGGGTGGTGATTGTTAGTTTTGGTTTGTCGGTTGGTTTAAGTACTAATTCAGTGTTTCATGTGGAATTGATCTGTTCGTTTGGCATGGGGGTGGGGGATGCACACATGTAGTTTGGCTGGGGTTGCACACGCATGTGTTTTGGTCAGGAACCATATGGTTTTAGCCCTACTTTTAATACCATGGTGGTTTGGGGCAGTGAGGTCTGTGCCCCAGCAGAAGTGAAAGTGAAACTTTATGTTCGTTTATCTTTTCCCTATGTCCTGAAGCTTCGCAAACTTTCATTTGAGGGGGAAGTACATTACATATTATACATGTGTGTATATAAGTCTAATGTGATGGTGATGATTTATTTATTTGTTTTGTATGAAATGTTTCATGTGGTGACAAGGATTTTGGTGTGACGCTGCACCACGACAAGATCTATAACAGCTCTGCGTTCCTTGTAAACATATTATGTACAATCTCCGAGCCATTATCACCCTGTGGACACCGCAGTGTAGTGGAACCAATTTATGTTCAAATTTATCCTTGAGAAAACTACATTATCATTGCTGTCTCCCACAGTCACATGGAGCTATCAGATCAGCTATATTTCCATGGACCTATGCTTAATCTGATCCCTGAGATAGAAGAGTATCAGCAACCACAAAGACTACAAAGGCCAGACGTGATATGTTAATCCATCTCCTAGGAAAGTCCCGCTTGTATCAGCGATCTATGCCCCCACCCTCCTTTATTTTTTTTTCAATCTTTTTTTTTGGGAGGGGGGTAGACATGTAGATGGATAGTCACTGGCAACCCTCTGGCTAGTTTTATCTAACTACTTACAAATTCCTTCAGCCTTTTTTTTTTTTAATCTTATAATTTTCTTTGCTGCTTAGAAATCTTTGCTATATGTCTGTCAGCCTGTGTCTCCATGATCTATATTTTGATCATGTTTAGTATACAGTATTATGTGAATAACTACATTCTCACACACACTGGATTCCACCTAAGAGAATTGACTTTTGTTTCTACGCTTTTTGTGATTTGATAATATATACTACCTTTTTAGCCTCATGCAATTATTCCCCTCGTGAGGTGTTTTTATTCTGGAAGTCGACACAGGATTCAGAAAACATATGGTCCAGATGTCAGCGCAGATGACTGGGCTACATAGACCTCACTACATCATCTGCCAAATTCACTGACATCTACATGCATTGCACCTCTGCGGTCAATAGGAAATGGCCTTTTCAAGCTAATTTAGAACGGTTTTGCACTGAGACTAAACAGTGGAAAAAGCTGGTAGTCATCAACTGTCTATATACTTACAAATGCTAAGAGGCCGGCATCCAAAATACCTCAGATTTGTTTTGGTTTTAAAACGGTCACTCACAGCTCCCTCCTAATTTTAACAAATGGCTCACAAGTGTAGCAACAGGAGCAGGAGTGAGTAAGTAAGCCCTGGAAACTAGGCATGTCAGCTATGGAAACTCTTTTTTTTTTTTTTGGGTTGGGCTGGCTCATGAGTTCCATACAGAAAAGGCTCTTATTGCTTACATTGAGCAGAAAAAGTTTTAATGTAGTTTATCTGGTTTATAGTTTTCTCTCAAGGGAATTATCTTTTGCTTTTTAAAATGCATTGCAAAAGACTTTTCTGTGCTTTGTATACAATAGAACTGCTATGCATGTGTCTGAGGTCTTCATTAATTCAACTCCACATATCCACCTTCAATTCTATTTCTGAATAAAACCAGAAAGGTCATTTTAAGCGCTGGTGCTTTAAATGCAAACGAGCCACTTCACACCCCACCCCCTGCAGCTTGTTGACTCTGCTGCTCTGTTTAATTCATTTCATTTCATTCTTCAGATCACCTGGAGGGTTCAACTTCAAACTTTTTGAATTATTATGATCCACAAGTACTGTAAATGAACCAAAGACAAATAAAAGTAGGTTTTGCAACATAAGACCCTTTCAAATATATCTAGTCAATATGATGAACAAACATACTTTTCATGAACACCTGGAACACTGGTCCTATGCCATTAGGTTAATGTATATGTCTCCTTTTTGTCATCATTATATAATTATCTTTAGTTTGACTTTCGTACTAATTGCAGCTGTCAGAGTGAATGCTTATGGAAGACTGACTTCCACTTAGACCAGAAGAGTTGAATTGATAATCACTTGTCTCTGCCTACAAATGGAGTGTCTAATAAAAGCACACATTTATGGCATGCATGACAAGTAGAAACAGGCAGGGTGTATAAGACTAACATGTGTCAGGACTACAATTTCTATTTATAAGTGAACATTTTCTTAGAATTAATGATATTGTCAATCCGACAATTTAGCTCAGGTCCAGCATGAGGACAATAATCGATTAATCCTTGACGATGAATCAATTGTCTCACAAACAGAGGCTCGGAGAATCAATTCATGCTTTTAAAAAAATGGCCAGAGCAGTTCATCTGTGTTGTTGTAAATGTTACAGGCTTTGTACTTTAATTGCGTCCAGACTCTGACATGGTGTCTCTTTACAAACCATTAGGCCCTTGAAAAACACAGTGAATATGTAGCCGGATGTTGACTGTGCTTCCGTCCATATCTATAGGAGGCTGACAGCTGCTCAGCTCTGGCCCTGCTTGCAAATTGTATCATTAGGAGGCATCATGAAACCGATCGTTCGCTCTGGGAATTCAAGTCCCGCCAAGAGAATTCAGTTCACCCTCATTCTCACATTTCTCCTGCTTTTTAATCCTTTCTCTTTTCACAATGAGATGTCCTTAATGGGCCTGAGCTGCTGAAGAGACAGGAATGTCCAGGTCTATCACTTGTCTGTCATTCACCTTCTGTACTTTACTTTCATCTGTAGTTTTTTTCTTTTCTATTACAGCCTCTTTTCTTTAGACGCACCATCAAGTAGGTGTTTTTTTTTTTTTTATAGCTCACCAGCCATCAGGCAATGAGCTGTTGTGAAGACGATGTGGCCAGCGTCATCATCTTCATTAGCAATTTCTTCAAACATCTTCTCAGACGAAACTACTGGTCACATTCATTTGAAAAAAAATTTATGGAGTCTCCTTGAGACAATGTCTACAAGGTTTGTCCACAATTTTGAGAAACTTAGATTGTAATTTATTTTTTATTATAATTCTATTATTATTATTATTATTATTATTATTATTTTAGTAATTATAATTATTATTTTACATTTTTGTAATATATATTTTACAAATCTACCATAAATTGAGTGGCTATAACAGAAATTGTTACAGGTATCAGTATACTTAATATTGATCACTCTTAGGAAGTCATATATGGAGTTTCATTTGGGTTCATGATCTTTGACCTGGACTGACCTTGAAGGTTCAAGCTCAACCTCACTAAGGCTAGATTTCAACAATCTTCATTTCTGAAAGTAGAGGTCACATTCTTTTCACATTTTTTTTATGTAGCCTCCAATGGACAACCTCTACAAATTTTGGACACAGTTTTGAGAAATTTGGATTCTTTTCTTCACTCACTTTGTTTTGGGTTGTTGTTTTTCTTGAAACATTACAAATCTGCCTTATAATGGTCCATATTTTGATGGTTTATAACAGTATATCAGTATGGTTAATATTGATCACAGATAGGCAGTCATATATGGACTTTGATTTGGAACCTTGACCTTGAGTGACTTTGAAGGTTCAAACTCAACCTCATTAATGTCTCGATTTCAATAATCTTCAAAACTACTGGCTGGATTCATTCCATTCATTCATTCCAGATGTTATATGTTACTTCCTTGAGACGTCTATGAAGACAAGAGAAATTTAGAATTGTTTTTAAGTTTTTGCTGTGTTTTTATTGTCCATATTTTGATGGTTTATAGCATGGGGATAGTTACTGATATCAGTATACTTACTATTGAGTACTGATTGGAAGTCGTCTATGGACTTTCATTTAATTACTTTAGCTTCCCTTCAGTCAAAGTTCCACCCACTTCTATTGGGAGATTCATCTCCCGCATCAAAATCACAGCACTCTAACATAGAGGCGGAACCTGATGTCCATGTAAATTCAAGTTATTGATTTTTTTTGATGGAACATTCTGGTGAGATACAGTGCTATTGGTCCTATTTTGTTCTACTTGTGCTTCCTCTGCCTTTCCTCCTTTTCTGTTTTGGCTCCCTCATCCTCTTTCCCTCTCACCCTCCCTCCTCACGTGGTGTCGAAGCTCTTACCCCGCCCCCGCTCCCTCCCCTCTCCGTCTCTCATTCATTCACTGGCTCCATCTCCATTACGCCTGTCATGTGGCTCGCTCGCTCGCTCTCTCTCTCTCATTCCTCAGCCTGGCCACTGATCGGATACATGCCGCTGCTTTGTAAGTAGTCAGCCACGGTTTTTGTTTACTTTTCACCTCCCTTTGTCTTCCTACTCTTGAAAGCTCAAAACAACTGTTGCTGTCCGCACAGTGTGGCAGAGGATTGCCAACATACTGGTGGGCTCAGAGGCACAGATGGACGGGATGATAACACAGACCCACAGAGAAATGATAGTGCATAGGGATTGATTACAGTAGATGAAGGAAAGTTACCGAAAAGCAGCAGAGAGGGAGTCATAAGACATTCTGTGTGTCATTATCATTATCATCTCTTATCTTCAGCATCAACTATACAGAAAGGGAACTTTTAGCATTGCTGGAACCTCCTAATTAAATGGGATGTGATTTTGGACAGACTGGCTCACATGTCATTAAGAATTCTCCAAACCACTTAAGTAATTGTGGCTTTCTTTCTCATAGTTAGTGTTTGGGCTCTAGTGTGACTGTCAGTGTGTATGAATGCCTATTTCTGTTCTATAACCTATTTAAGAGAGACCAGTGTTTTTGGCCCACTCATTTCTGTCCTTTTGTGCCACATAACATCCTTTCTCCTTCCCTTGTTCATGTCTGGATATTGAATCTGTACTGAAACGGCTTGCTTGGTTTACAAAAGAATTTGAGAAGCGGAGGTTTATCTTCTTTCAGTGGCTGTTGTTTGCACCCAGACTCTCCTGTTTTGTGTTTCAGCGGAAGTCCCACACAGGAGGTATCCAAATTCAAAGATCATAAAAAGGATTTTTCACAGGATTTATTTTACCATAAAAATGGAACCATAACAAAGAGAAAAAAATAAACAAACTAAGATGAGGAACGTGTAATGTGATTTTTTTTTTTCCATTTGCTTGAATGTGGAGTAAAGTAATGCTCAAAGTACAATTGAATTAACTTGATTGATGGTTTATCTGTGACTATTTTTGCTACTTGCATTGTATAGCAATTAAATTTCACCGCAGCACATTTAATTTTCCAGCTCCGAAAAAAACAAATAGGGAAAACTAAATCAAAACCCAAGAAGAGAAATCCACATAAATCTGTGCCAAATTCAAATGCTTTTAGGGTGAGCGTTTTTGATGATTTGTTTTTCAGTTTATTCAGCCTAGTTAGTATTTATCTTACTGCATTGTGGTAATTGTGTGTCAGTTCTGGGATGAACATGAATTTATATCATATCGAACTAGTCATCAGGTGATTTACAGCATAATTAAAGACCTTAGAAATGGAAAGTAAAATGGCTGATACCTAATTTTGGTGTGAAGCAAAAAAAAAGAAAAGAAAGAGAAATGATGCCTGCTTCAACATGTTAAAATTCCTCCCACAGCTTTCTTCTTTGCTTAGCACAGCTTCAAAATTGGTGCCAATGTTTGTGAAATGTTATCAATAAATTTTTTTTGTTGTAGTCCACAAAGCAGATTTACAGAACATATTACATCTAAAAAAAAAGACATAAAACCTGTTGTCAGAGTAGAAACATCATATCAAATTGCAGTGAAATAAGAATTTCTTCCTGTGCCGATTGAAAAGTCAATAGAACTCCAAAACCCAAAAGCAAGCTCTCATTTGAAGAATCCAAATATTTATCTGCCGTAACTCTGATGATCCCTTGGAATTGTTCAGTTTTTGAGACAAAATGTTGTAACACTGAGGTAAAACAAACAGTTTTGGACTAAAATTGAAACACATCAGTGTGTTGTTTCTGCCATTTAAGACATTAAACTACAACACACAAAACATACACAAACTAATTTGAATTTGAAAGTAGTTTCTGTTATGGAAGTTATAAAGTATTTAATTGATGCCTTATGTTGAAATGTAGAAACTACTGGCAAATTAAGTTCAGATGCATCAACTTTGTGTTGTTTTTTTTTTCCTTTTTTCGCTGTGTTACTTTTCAAAAAAAAGTTGTCTGGTGTTAAAAATTGAGAGGGAGGATGGATGTCATGGAGACGAGGGCAAGGTAGCACACAGGTGTCAAATATACGGTCAGTGGACCAAAATTAAGATGGATAGAACTTTATTGTTATCATACAATTGTACAACGAAATTTGTCTTCTGCATTTAACTCATCCTTCCAAGGAGCGGTGGGCGGCCATGGGCGGTGCTCGGGGACCCATCTCCATATGTGGAGCCAGGCTCATGGTCAGTTACCTGGCTGGAGGATTTTTACCCTAACAAACATGTTTTTGGGTGATGGGGGAAACCCATTCAGACACAGGGAGAGAAACATGCAAACTCCACACAGAAAGACCCACACAGTCCGGGAATTAAACATGGGTCTTCTTGCTGTGAGGCAAGAACGCTAACTGCTCCGTCACCGTACCGGCTTTTTTTTTTTTTTTTTTGATTGGCCTGTCAAAGAGTCCAGTCTGGCCCTGGGATGAATTTGTTGAATGGAATAATTACACTGAAGATATTAACATTGAAAGGTGTCAAAATCAGTTTAGTTTAGGTTCCACATACAGACCAGTTACTGCCACATCCACGTGAAAGCACATCTTTTCCTCGCCTCGTCATCTGAACCTCGTGGGGGTCTGTGGGGGCCTAATCCAGCTACAATGGGTGAAGCCGGGTTACACCCTGTATGAGTCTCCAGTTCATCTCAGAGCTAAACATATATAGACAAACAATCACTCTCACATTCACACCTATGGGCAATTTAGATGAACCAATTAACCTATCAGTGCATGTGTTTGGACGGTGGGAGGAAACTAGAGTACATGGAGAAAGATATTTTCCTATCGGATCTTTTTCTTTGTCATTTTCAAAAAAATGTTCCATAAACATGGAGTCATTTCAGCAAATACCTGCATCCACACTAACCCATTGAAAATGGTGTATTGTCATGATTTTGCAAAAAAACCCAACTTTGCTCTACTGGGTCTGACCCATTATTTCCTTCGGGTCTCCCCTCTGTGGTAGATCCAAGAGCATGTACATGTAGTGAATTTTGTTAGCTATGGTTGATTGTTGCTCATGGTAATGAAAGAGCATCTGAAGATTATGATTCAGTATTTCCAAATAAGCTCAATATCTGTTGTAGCACGTGCACTACTCTAGTCCACCACTGTTGTGGTTATATTTTTGTGAAATGGCATCTTCCTTTTAAGGTTAGGGTTAGGGTTAGGGGTGGTTAGAGGTGGGTCTATGACATCATTTTAGAAAAGTTGCTGTTTGATCATATAAAGATGAAATTCTTTTTTCAAATGTATGCACGCTGGAACCCAGTTTCAAAAAGTTGTGGTTTTGTGTGAACAAAATGCCGATCTGATGCAAAACCTTTGCCTATACTAGTGAAACCTGTCTTCATGTGGATATCTAAAGTGGATCAGACCAGTAAAATACTATCATAATAATTTTATAAAAAAATGTCTTGTCTTTGTCTTTAGATAAACAAAATAAAATGACATGAAAATGTTGACATTTACAAACTATCCTTTCACAAAAATGTGAATAATCTGATCAAATACAACATGGAGAACCTGAAATGTCTTTAGACAAATGCAGTTTTAACAATATTCTTCCTGCATTTGTAGATCCACTGTTCCACAAGTTGTAACATATAATATTTCAGTTATTTTTCCTAAGACATTTCAGGTTGTTCATATTATTCATATTTTAAAGAAAATGTTGTAGATTTAACCATTTTTATACGGTCATCTTTAGTGTTCCAGCCCATTTGACATCAAGTTAGGCTGAATCTTGCCCTTGAACTAAAATTAGTTGGCCACCCCTGAGGTCAAGTAGAACAACATGATGAAGTGATGGATATAAAATGTAGAACCGGGCATTGTGTTGACTGCAGCTGCACTGTATGTTCATGATGCCACCACTAGGACTAGCTGAGTGTTAACTGTAAGTCACAGCAGATAGTGACAATTTCCGTGTGTATGAGGCGTCAACTCTGCCACTAAGCCCAGGATGTTAAATGCTGATTTGTCTGTGGTCTGTCACTGAGCCCTGTTGTTTTGTAAATGCTTGTTGTGTGACTCTTTGTACTCAACCACAGACTTACCATATATCCAACATGCCATACTTAAGTAAAACACAGGTCTTATATGTGTAGGCAGGCTTGCATGACAGTGAATAAAGACCAAAACAAGGATGACAAATAGCAAGTGTAGTCTTTTAAAAATTGGTGTCATTTAATCGACTGTTTGTCAAAGAAGGTAGTGTTTGAATAAAAGGTGTAATGCACCATCATATTTTTTGTAGATAGTAAGCCTGTCAGAAGCCACTGTTACACAGAAATCCCAGAAAAAAGAAGAGCTGGTGATCCTACCATTTTTCCACCATTGACTGATTTCCACACCCAAACCAAACCGAACTTTTACACAGCAGACCTGTGTTCTGGAATCAACAGAGTGGTGATGCAGCACAGCGTATATTTGGACATATAACTTGCACATCAGAAATACCCCAAGCATAGTGATGTTGTTAACCTCTCCAGTCTTTCACAGTTTCATAAACGTTAACATGTATAGTCTTCTCCCTGAAGTGACAACAGCTCTCGATATCTCTCCAGTACAACATCTTTCTGGTCGGGTTGATACGTTTGTTTTCCTGTACATGACCCTTTTTAAATCCCCTGGTCCAAGAATCGTGCACACAGTATGTCATCAAAATGACACACTGGTTGCAGAATGAGAAGTGTTCTTTTTCATAGTGTTCTGGAATCAGGATTTCTCTTTATCACAGCTCTGTTACTAACTCCAGAAGCATTACAATGATGCGAATCTAAAGATCCCATCATTTTATTTACACAGATATTCTAGAATAAAGCAGAATAAAGTGCTGCGGGATTTTTCTTTTACTTTCCTATTTATATCAAAACTATTGCAGTGTCCCTGAAAGTAGGCCCTCTTCACCAAAACACCTGTTTAAGTCAGAACCGAAAGACTCCAAGTTAAACGAAAACTGGTAATCAATGAATACTGTTTTTCCTTTAAATAAGGATCTTATACTTTCTTGTTATCAGTAATACTTTGTTAATTTTTTTTTCTTCAACCTGCTAGAGTTGTTGTTGCACAGTACCAGTACACATGATGTGCCCTTACCCTGTCGACTGTTATACAAACAACGTAAGGGACATGTATTCTTTCAAGTGTGGAAACCGTGGCCTCTCGGTATGTGTTTTTTGACATTAATGATTGCAGTTGATGAATAGTTGGACTTAACCGTCATTAAGCCATAATCCTGCTTTCAAATCACTAACAGGAATATGGTTAATATGTTGTGTGCTGTCTTCTTCCCATATTCCCATTGTATATTTTTTCTCCACAATCATGTTATTGTCCTGCAGTATTTGGAGCTGACTGTAAGCTATTGGCTCAGTCTCTCTGCAGTCTCTGTTAATGACAGTGAGTCAGCAAATAATTTTCACAGATCTGCTCATCTGGGAGGGTTGAAGGTCCTCTCGGGGGTCAATAAAAATCTCCCTTTACACCTGAAAAGAATGTCATCTTATAGGTCCAACACTAAATCATGATGGTATGATTGCATAGTGTCAGACACATATTGAAATGTTTAGCTTTAAAGTCAAGTAAGTTTTTAAGAGTGTCTTCCAATACAAACAGTTTCTTTTTACATTCTTTATATGAAGTAAAGAACCATTTTGCTGAGAACAAACACTGAGTGTTCTGGTCATAAAACCAACAAGAAACTTGAATCACCTACATTTACTGTGGATATTAAACATAACTTCCAGACAGCAGTCATAGCAAACGTTATTTATTTGCAAACCAGCCATTCATGCTTTGAAAAACAAAAAAAAGACGCCCTCAGACATACGATTAAAAGCCTGTTTGCTGCTGTGTGCACCAGTTAAGACATTCGCACTGTTATTATGGTGTCAAAGCAGGAACACACACTCCGATATCTGCACCTCTCAGATGAAACAAACCAGTAGTATGCTATCACTGTGAGTCCTGTGGAAGGGAATGCGCAGGTAGCAGATGGGGTGCTAGAACCAGCTGTTGTTTACTAGAGATATACAGTTTTATAAAAGTCTCCTGAAATGTACAAAACAAACAGTGTCAGTGTGGAAGCCTCTTAAGAGACTGATACAATACAGAGCCAAGGGTTTAATTATCAGCCCTTTTATTCCAAGGTGCTGCTTTCAAGTCTGTGCAGAGGATGTGTGTGAAAACATTAATTTAAATATTGTCTTACAGTTAAGTGTCCTCTGAGGTACTTACTTAAAGACAGGTGAAGCAAACTTACAGTCACCTGGAGGTAGTAAGTTTCCAGGTGATACACACTGCAAAAAAAGAGGTGTCTAAAAAGAAGATAAGACTAAATCTGAGGACAAAGGTACTCAACACCTGTGAACATATCTGTCCATGCAGCCACATCATTTCATTTGACAAGATTTCTTAAATTAAGAAATCTAAAAATAAGATTATCGTGTAAAGCTGACTTAATATACGAAATTAACTCTTAAAACAATATGCATTATCTAACACTTATAAATGTTAAGGATTATTATTATTTTTTTAAATTTTTAAATTTGTTTAATTTTAAATCTTTGTACAGTAAGAACCGAATCATTTGCAGTGCATTGAATCTGTTCAACAAACCGTCTGGTTTTCTGTCTTGTCACCAGTAGCAACTACGTAAGTGGTAGACACTTTTTCTGTCAAGAGGCATCTGTTCACCAAAAGCAGATGGGGTTGATTGCTGTGCATTTCCGATCCACTAATTGGTTGAATAGATTGGTCTCTAGACTGATCTCAAGACCAATCTTGGTCTCATCCCTGCTTTGATTGCTTTTATGTGATCACTTTTGGACAAACAGGGCATAAGAATTTATTGTAACCCATAAAAATCCAGTGATACTTTTTATGTCAGTTCCCAAATCAAATGTTCGCTATATTTAACTTTTATGAAACAATTTATCTTTTCCATTTCATCAGGTATTCAGGAATTTTCCTATATTTAATTTACTAATTATAAAAAAATCATAAAAAATACATATCAAAGTTCATGGTTATTAGATCAAAAACAGAGAAAACTGCAGAAAAAGTGACTTTTTCTATAAAATATATATTTATCTATCTATAATTGTACATAAACCAGGTGTGTCCATCCACTGTCATTGATTTTACTGGTAAATCAATGTTTTAAACGATGATTGTTTCCACGTTGAATGCACTACTTCAGAAAGTCCAACTGGGTCATATCTGATGACAATTATTTATATGTCGTGACAGGATGAGTGGAACAAAAGGTATTAAACACTTTACATTTGTAGATTATTTTGATCGGTGGTGGTGATTTGGGTCTTTATGGGTTAAATCACTGAAGACAACAGCTGGATTGACATCACTGAAATGAATGATGAATTTTCACATCTGTGGTATGGCTTGTAAAACTTTTTTACGAGTAGATTTTCTTTTTACAAGCTGTCATTCTGCTGCTAAATGGACAATCAAGTCATTTCTGGAATAGTCTCCTCCTCATACTAGAGATCGATCCATCCACAACTGATCAGTAGGAGCTGGTGATTGCAGTTAATGGTAATACTTGTCTTATAAACTACAACAATATTAGCCCAAATCTTTGTTTTTTTGATTTTCAGTTCTACAATGTCCATTTCAAAAATATTTTCTGATTATAATCAGGTGAAAGATCCCCACACCATCTCTATCTTTTACCATATCAATTTGTAATATGTCAATGTCAGTCTCTATAATGCCTTTTTTTTTTTTTTTTTTTAACAATTTATATTTTTTCTTTGCTTGTATTCTTCCTGTTTGGGTACACTGGATGTTTTGTCTTGTAGTCAAACCATTTCATTCTATTGTTGTTACATAGCTATGCATACAGTAAATGTAATTAATAGTTCAGAAAATGTTCTATTTCCAGTATCTGATGCCACTAACTGACTGAAATGGCCTGTAAGGATCAATAACTTAGAGATTTCTTTGAATTTGTGGCCCATGAGATGAAGAGCAGAATAACCTGTTACTTTAAATGACTCTATATTTTCTTCTCAGTTTTTTCTTTGCCTATAAATGATGACAACTTAAAATTTTTTGTCATTGTTTTACTGCAAAAAAATTCTGAAAATATTTACGTTTACAAACTATCATGTAACGATAAAATGTGAACAACCTGAAATGTCTAAAGAAAAGTAGAAACAATTTTAACCGTTTTCTGCTTCTGTTATGATACATTGAGGCAGAATATTGTTAAAATTGCCCTTATTTTCCTTATGAAATGTAACTTTTTTTTTGCATTCGGCTAATTTATAAAAGTATTTTCATAATTTAATGGGGGTTTTTTGCACCAAAACAATGAAAAAAATTCGGAGTTCTCATTATTTATAGGTTAGTTATTATGTTTTAATTTTACTGGTCTGGCCCGTTGAAGATCAAATCATGCTGAATGTGGCCCTTGAAGAAAATGAGTTTGAGACCCCTGCATTAATGGAAAGATTTGATAAAATGCAAAGAGCTGTTTTTAGACGTGATAAACAAGACATGTTTAACTATGTAATTACCAGTAAACTGTTGGTGATGGGGCCATTGATATGATCCGAGGTCTGAAGATCAAAGTTGTCTAAAATGTTCATCAGGTGTCATTAATAAATGTGTGGAGAAATAGAATGCTTAGATAATAGCATATTTGATTATCGTAGTGTGTTATACTTATGATTTGTTTGTTGATTTACTCGTGGCCACACACATAATTGGTAGCTACTTGAATATCATGATGTTTTTCAAATCACAGGGCTGTAGTAATGAAAGTATGTAGATGTTTCGACTCACAGTAATGGATTTATTTATAATATTGGCTCACTAGTGTTCAATGACAGAGCCATCACCATAAAACTCCCAAGGATTTTCTCTCCATCCCCATTTTGACAGATCATTTTTCTGCTCTAAAGTGGAGGAATAGCTTCATAAAAACCCAACACTTTTTGAGCCGACTGTGGCTATTTTTATCCCCGAAAACAAGATGCTTCATCCTCGGATGAATTAATGCAGACCTGTTTTTTTTAAGATGCAATTCCTCACTTGGGGGGGAGCGCTGGGTTGTTATTTTCTCATTTTCCTTGGTTTCAAAGCAACATTAATGGAAACACCTATTTTGTCTTCAAATAGATCACCTTCGACAGATCCTTAGGCAAAAACCAGAATGTATTTAAAAGGCAGCCGAACAGTTTCATTCACTGAAATTGTGTGCTTTTCCTCACGGTTGGCATTAAATCTAGTAATTGGATTTGGATTAGGAAGACTGCTATGATGAAAACTCCATTTTCATCATTGGACAAAACAAATGTGTGCACCAATAGTCTAATATTTTTTATTTTTTAACAATAAAACAAAGACACAGTCATGGCTGCCTGACAGTTTTGCTAAAAAAAAAAAAAAAGCATAAAGAGTTCTTCTTAACAATAACTTTATATGCAGTACATCTGTGTTGTGCCTTTGGGTATAATGCAACTGTCCAACTGCTCATATTTTGCTAAACCCACTTTTATTAGTCTTTGGTTCAGTTATCTGCATATTTAGGCCTTAATGGTTCAAAAAATGAGTTTAATTCCTGCTTAATTTGTTATATCTGTCACGAGTTACGTCATGACATTTGCACATATAAGGTACAGACTTCTGATGAACATGTCTTTGAGCATGATATACCAATTGTAGTAAAAACTAAAATTATGTCTACATGTTGAGCTGATTGCTTTAAATGTTAAGTTGTTGGCTGAATTAGACAGAGAAGTTAATTATTTGCATTTAAATGACCAGTGCACAAAATAGTGTCATTAATAAGAAATTGGTTTGTACATGGACCTGTGGAGTTGAATTAATGAAGAATCCAGACCCATGCATAGCACAGTTTGTTTATGTAGACCACATGGAAATGTTTTAAAATGCATAATTCCATTAAAAACAACAACAAAAAAATTAACAAAACCTAAATATATCTAATATAAATAAAGATATCTAAATATCTTTAATACAAAAGACAATCAGTAGAAACATATTTCTACGGGGCTCAATGTCACCGGATATAAAATAATGGCCTAAAGATGCTTAAATGCAACAGCTGCTTCCATTACATGCATGCGTTGTATTTTGCTGTGCTGCCTATTTTGCTGATGACTGGGTGGAATGAGAAGTGGGAGGAGTACTCTGCCTTTACCTGCCTATGTGGGCTGGACTTCCATGAAGCATAAAGACTGTCCTTTAAGCCGTCTTCCAGCCTGACCTCCTTTGTGCATCTTGGCTGTGTTCCAATATCCATAATTCCTGCCCTTTCCGCACTGTCTTTGGCGATGGGGGGTGTCCCATTTCTAATCGCGGCGAAGTTAAGTGTACTGCCAGTAATTGGATGATGCCATTTTTAAGTGTGGAGTTATGTACACTTTTTGTACTCAATTGCCGCCATATTGTCTTTTTTATGTAACAGAAGTGACATGAGAAACTGCAGCGAACTGTGTGAATTAAAAACATGGCAGATGGATTCATGAAAGAGTAGTAACTTATATTACAAAAAATCTTTATATTGTAGTGTAACTGATTACTTTGTAATCAGTAATACATTATGAGTAGCTTGTCCAACATTAGTCGCTTGTTAATCTCGAAGGCAAACTTTACAGACAAACATTCGGCTACTTTACAATAACGTGATATATAAATGGTTATACACACCAGTGCATTTTCAACCAAAAGGACATGCTGATGGCGTCGGCGACAGCGCATTCTCCAGAGGCACTGGAGATTCATATTCATGAAAAACACCATAAAAATAGCATCTATTTTGTAAAGAAAAAAGGTTTCTTTTTCGCAGTTTCTGACGCAATTTCCAGTAAGTGCAGCAGGCAGAATCAGATCTGGTATTTGAATCAGAACGGCACTTACCCGCTGAAAAATGTACACTTAGTAAGTACAGAAAGTGTACTGTGTATATGTGTACTCATTCCAGTATGAATATTGGAACACAGCACTTGTCTTTTCTTTGTCTGTTTTTATATCGGACAACATCCATCACACCCTAATTTCACTCATTCACACACTGCTGACATACTAATTATTTCCTACTTCCAATTCACGGCGTTTTACTTTAGTTTAACATTGGTTATTAAATGGAGTAAATAAATTAGTTTCAGTTTGTATTTCTATATATGGCCTCTCTTGTTTCTAGCGGTTCATATTGTATTCCAAGCATCTAGACCACAGCATGTGACTTGCAATATATCTTAGAAGTGGATGTTCTTGGTCATAACAACCTACTGACCCCATGATCAAGTGTAGATCAACATCACACAATGTCTTTGTTGGTTAGATAGACACCAGTGCGAAATGTACCAGTAAATATGATATGTGTGCTGCTACGCCTTGCCAGCACAATGACTTACTCTTAAAATGAGCCATGATGTTAAGAGATCAGCCTCAGGCACAAAAAAAAAAAAAAAAAAAAATACAAAATGTCTCTTCTTCGCCCCCTCTGTCTCTGTTTCCCTTCCTTCGCTCTCCCTCTTCATCGTTGCTGTCACACACTCACAGTTTTCATTAATCTTTCTGTTTTTCCGCCTGTGTCATCTGTAGGTTCCAGCAGTAGGTGCTCTCTGCTTGGCCAACTGGGACTCCATGGATGCCAACGTTGCTGCTGCCTGAATCATTGCATTGTGAGTTTACTCCTCTTCTGTCTGTGTGTGTGTTGCATGTTTATCCATCTGTTTTGTTTTTTTTTTTCTCATGTCTTCATAGGCTTTTCATGCTTGTTTAATCAGTCCGTGTGGCATGCACAGTTAATGACGTTCCAACCCATCTGCACTCTACTGTAGCAGCCTCTCCACAACTTTATTTGTGGTACTGTTTTGAATTGCAAGGATGTATTTTTGTGACTCTAAAGTTGATGCCAAGGGAGTCTAGTTAGTCCCCACGGACCAGGATCGTGCTGTGATTAGTCTCTCACGCTGTGTTCATTATTCTGCTGATTCTGTCTCTGCTCTAGTACATATTATTAATATGGCAACACTGACTTTCTGCAGGACAAAACCTGTGTGTTTGAAGCCAGTGTTCTCAATTTGATGACTGACATTTTACAGATTTTATCTCTTAGGATTTGCAGTTAGTGAAGTGGCATATGATTTTACAACAGGGGTCTGAAAGTCAACTTACTTGGATGCCGCTGGAGGTAGAGTCTGGGTCAGGCTTCCACAAAAGTAGGGGTTCTTTACTTTACTCGCAGCCAACATGTACCTTTCATTGAACTTTCTGGCCCAAGCAATCATCTCCCTTTTTGCTGCTTTCTTGAATAAGTCTTATTGCCTCAATAGACATTTTTTCAATATTGGCAACCTGGTTCTTTCCTTCAACTCCCTCGTATTTTGTTTATTTCTCAGCATGTCTAGTTGAGCAGTTATGTCAGACATTGTATTCTTTATACATCACAACTTTCTCTTTGCATACGAGATACATACCGATGCCCCTGTGCTTGTTAAAGGAACAAAAATCAAATCAGTGTCCGACTTTTCCTCAAATTGCCTGTGGTTATTGCCAACTTTTCTCTTTGTTGTGAGACAAACATGACTGGAACTGGGTGATGGCAGATATTTTTTGTCCACTTGGTGTCACTCCAGAATATGTGTGAAATAAATGACTACCGTTCATAGTTCCCCAGGTACTTCCTGATTAGCTATCTTGATCGTTGACAACAAATGCCACCGGATGCTGTCACAAGACTATTTTTGGTAGCCCATATGTGATTAAAGTAAATAAAATAGAAGTGTGGTAAGACTCCCCAAAAAGGTGCATTTGAGAACTATGTGCGAGTCACAATAACAGTAAACTTTGAAAACAAGTAGAGGGCCACAAAATTACATCCCTTGGGCCTACAATTGGCCCCCAGAATATGAGTTTGAGACCCTTGCCCTATGGGTTTTACCATTATACATGGTCATAATATGTCATAGCACACATGCATCAGCTGAGCTGGTGGTGTTCATTAAATGTTAATGGTCGCAGAGGAACATGTCAGGCATCAACTGTTTAAGACACAAACAGCCACTGCTGAACAAAACCATCTACTGATCTAAACTATTTTATACATGTTGTTCCACTAATCTTACATGGAATACATGTAAATAATTTGTTTTAAATGCAGTTTGTCATATTTTCATGGTCATCAGATATGACCCTTGTGGATGTTCAGAGGCTCCATAGTTACCATGGAAACATTGTCATCAGTAAAACCCATTGAATTGGGTCCAAGACAGTGTAGATGTTTGTTTTTTTTAATCTTCTTTTTATTTGAATCTGACACTTTGTCATGCACAGTCCAGTCACATGTTCCATAGTAATACAAAATAAGTGTCCTTAAAGGCAGTCCATGAGCCTTGTCAACCACACTGAGTTTGTGCTCAATTCCATTGGACAGAAACAAGATATAGCTCTCAGTCAAATTTAATTATGAAAGGAGCGAAAGTAAACAGAAATAAATACATGAGACAATGACTATATACATTCATCTCTATATATACACAGTGTTTCCCTCAGTGCATTATAGACCTGGTGGACCACCAGGCCCTGCTTGCCCCCTCCTCCCCTCCAGTCTAAACATCCCTATTTATTTATTTGTTTGTTTGTTTGTTCAAATTCAATTCATTTATTTTAAAGAAATATATACACATTACAACTACTGATAGTAACCATACTGTTGAGTTGAGTGTTAATAATGTATTATCAGTCCAGCCTTGGTTCCGATATACATTTAAATATCTGTATAATAAAGTTGAACACATCCTTAACATGTTTTCTATTAAATAAATCATAGTCAAGCCTCAAATCTTTATTCCACTTATCCTACTTTGTGGATTCTGTCATTGACATTTATTTATTCATTATTAAAGATGATTAAGGTGTACTTCAGAATGGATATTTTTGTTAGCAGTTGCTGTAAGTATTGTTAATAAATGTTGTATAATAACACATAATGTCTTTAATTTCACATTTTTTCTTGTCAATTTTTAATTTTTAATTTTATTTTTGTCAAAAACATGGAGGGCCACCGATATTTGATGAACGTATCAGCATATCAATCATTGTAAAGATGATCAGTACAATGATTGGCCAGAGTTTACCTCTGGTTCCACCCTCTAGACTGGACTAAGCATTCTATTTCAGCGCATGATATGGGATCGTGAAGAGGTTTTCAAGCAAAATGGTAAAAAAAAAAAAAAATTCCAAAAAAAGATCTCCCACCCTACCTTTAAATCAAGCATAAACGGCATCAGTTCAGACATGGCTCACATATAACACTAACTTTCAAACTGGTGATTGATAACTGAATAGAAACTAAAAGGTCAAAATAATTTGCCCAAATTCATTTACTTTGACCAGAGACCGTGTTATGTATGTGAACAGCTTATTTCTATTGCCTCACATCCAAAGGTCACCTCCTTTCTGAATCTAGCTCTACACATGACACCCACGATTCTGTAAATTGCTGACTGCATTGTCCTAAGCAGACTGATAAAGACATGAGCATGTCCAGGTGTGAATGTGGGAAAGAGTAGTCCAGGGTTATCTAAAACGGCTCCAGGTCAACTGGGTTGATAATAAATGAGGTTTGGCAGAACCTGGTGGATGTAACATCTCTGATCAGAAGCTTTAATGTTTTTTCTGAAAATGTCAGGATATAGAATTACACTTTACATTTATACCAGGGGTCTCAAACTCATTCCTTTCAGGGGCCACATTCAGCCCAATTTAATCTCCAGTGGGCCGGACCAGTAAAATAATAGCATATTAACCTAGAAAACAATTACAATTCCAATTTTTTGCATTTGTTTTAGTGCAAACGAACCCTATGACCATATGAGCTTGCCTTAAAAAAAACAACTATCCAACAAAAAAGGTGTGAATAAGCTGAAAAAAAAAGTAAATGTCTCAAAAAACTACATGAAGGTCTAACAATATTATGCTTCAATGTATCATTTACACATGTGCATTATGGATCAGATCTACTACAAAGACACTTAACTGTTAAAATTTCTTTCGAAATTCAGTCTGTTCTTATTCCTTCATGTTTTTCACATTTTATTGTTACAGCATAGTTCGTAAGTGTAAATATTTTCCCAATTTAACGTTATTTTTTCCACTATAAGAACAGTCATTATTTATAGGCATAATCTACATTATTTTCACATCAAAATGGGAAGAAAATATGGAGTTATTCTGCTATAATTTGACTGTAGACTATATTGGTCTAAATGTGGAACCTGAACTAAAATCAGTTCCATAGCCTTGACTATATATAATTTTCGCACTTTGCAAATTCATCCTGGGGGCCGCATTGGAACCTTTGCCGGGCCGCATTTGGCCCCCGGGCTGCATGTTTGAGACCCCTGATTTATACGAAATAGTGTAGCCTAATTTGATGATCATTGTGGACTAATTGTGATTACCTGAGTCTACTTCCTTTAATATTAGGGACAACACACAGAATTTAAATAGTTTGACAAATATGACAAAAAAAAAGCAAAACCTGAAGTTTACAGTACTGTATTTTCTCCCCAAATAACTTAAAATGTAAAACAAAATTAAAGGTTGAAGATGAAGGTATTTCTGCAAATTGCACACATTGTTATTTCCTAAAAATTTCTTCCCTGCTCCCGACATGCATGCATTTCTGACCAACCTGATCACAGTGCACATGTGCATCTTATTTACCTGTGAAGGTTCACTCACATTGATTGCCAACACTGACATTTGTGCGTGCACTCCACACACTTGCTGGTGAACAGTCACTGTCCTGCTGAGAAGCATGAACTGAACTTTTCCAGCTGCCTTAAACTCGCCGGAACAATGACTTCATTTAATTAATAAATGTCTACATGTGGAATGTTTTATCCTGTGATCAGGGGGTGTGGAGTGGATATAGATTAGCCGCGGGATGTAGCGACTTTGGCTTTGCATGTTTGCTTTGCTCTGCTGAAAGATGAGGGGTTACATGGATGTGGCTATAACCTGCTCCACATTCACACAGGAGACAGTCCCATTCAGTGGAATATTTGTACTGATATGACTCTATTTTTATTTAGAACACATGTGGAATGTCCATGTTTTTCTAAATGTTAGATAAAGACTTTCATTTAAAACAGAAAAAGAGGCATAAGTGAATTTTTCTTTTTACATTAAATTCCAAATCACAGTCATTTACATGATTACATAATTGCACAGCATTATGTAACTGTGATTCGATTAATCGTGCAGCACTAATACTAAAGTACTAGTACTGTGTGTCATTATTACAGTACTATCAATGAGTTCTTGAAGATTTTCAAAGAAGGAAGTGAGCAGTCAAGTCAATGGTCACACATGATTATGTTTACAGGTCAAAAAGCATTTTTTATTGTTTAGCATCTATAATCGATTTTAGTTTTTGCCAGTGACACGTAGCCTTCATAAACTATACAGTTGTTTGGTGGATGTTACTCATGACTTACCTTCCTGAACATTGTCATGCACTTGTTATCTTCCTAATGATCTCTGTTTCCATATGTCTCAGTACCATCTGGGTAAAACGCAGCCATCTGTGTTTCTACTTCCCAGCAGGTTTGAATTCTGCTTTTTTTTTTGCTTGCGCTTGGCGTCTACAGCTCCCACCACAGATGTTACTATGTGTACGGACAATACTTAACCTTTTACAAAGAAACACCATCTATTTACTTTTTGATACTCAGTGATATTGAATGTTAAAGACTCTTATAAGAGCGGCCAAACAAAATGTGTTCATTTGGCTTTAGAGTCAAAGTTGTTCTGTGCTACAATTGTTGCTAGAGTTTTTGACCTCCAGTAACCCTTCTCCATGACATTGTGCCAGAACCGTCTGCTTTGTTTACATTAAATCTTATGGAAGTGTACTAAGCATCCCCGTCAAACTGAGCTACCAGCAGCCAAAATTGACAATAATCTCTACAAATTTGCATTATTGTGTCAAAATATGTTACTTTCCATTTGGAAACGTTACTGTTGATATCATATAAGGCTCCCATTAAAGGTATACACTTTTTTTTATAGATTTTATTTTTCTAATATTGTATTTGGATTTAGTTACTCAAAAGGTAGGCTATTGTTTACATCAATAACACCCAGGCAAATCATGTGCATAACATTCATATCATACAAAACTTACTAATTTAAAACTTACTATCATACGCATGTGATTGCTTTTATGCTTACTGGTCAAAGGAATGATTAAATAAATATAGCCTACTTTCAAAGTATTACTTATGTCCAGCGTCCATGTCCATTGCACATCTGGCTGAGGATGCCTGAATTACGTTACGGTGTATAAAATTCCTGGTGAGAATCCTGATATTTATATGAAGTTATTACTATAACAATGTTGAACTAAAAATACAGGCATGGAAAAAAAATAAAACCATCAAAAGTCATCAGAGACAATGGTTATGCAATCAAACACTAACTCTTGTGTGTGTCGTGTAACTAAAGCGAACAGAAAAGAAAACATGGAACGCCTAAGAGCACAGTTTTTTGTCAAAACAATGTCATAGTGTAGCCACTGATGTAAGAACTGAAGGGATTTTGGTTATTATCAAGAGAACATTCAAAATGAATCAGCTCAGAACTTAAACTCTTATGAGCTGTTTTTGTTGTTATCATTATGTTTGAACAAATGTAGCTTTAGTTATACCAGGCATTAAAATGAACAAAAAATCAAAGACAGCAAGGGTAGCTTATTAACGTTTTATTAACCTATTAACTGTGACTGTATGTTTACAGTATCATTAAAACAACCCAGGTTAAACAATACATATCTCTTAGTCAAATAAATGATGTACTACAATATACTGTTAGTTGCATAATAGCCCCAGTGGTAATATAAAGGGATAAACAAACAAGTTGGATTATATTTTTTGCATTTGTACATTGATAAATAATTATTGCTGTTTTAAGAATTGGATAAAGATGTGTTAATTAATCCAATTCCCAGAGGCGCTGAATTTGGCTACATATGTATACGTTGCGAAATTAATGCTGAAACAACATGTATTTTTTTAATTTCTCTACTCTGCCAGGGTTAAAAAAAAAAGCAAAAAACAGGAAAATATCATAGTAAGCAGCAAACATTGCCTGGCAGCCTTAACAAGCCATGTGTGAAATCTTATTTTTGATTTTTTTTTCTTATAATGAGACCTGTAAGGCTCGATTTCACACACAGCAACACACATAGTTTGGGGCCGCAAGGAGGAAGCGAGGAGGATGAAATGCATGCTCAGACTACGCAGAGGTACTGTACCTTGTGTAAGCTGCCGTACAAAGTAGTGAGGCTTCTGCTTACCGTCACTTTTCATGCATTTCACCCGGAAGCAGTGGCGTAGGATGGTATTTGGGCTCCCCGCTGCCCTTGCCTTCTCCGATACCCATTAGTTTCTGCTGGCGTTGGTTTGTTTCGCGCTTGGCAGTTTAGCGCAGGGAGGTGTTGTGTTCAGTGTAATTGGATGATGTGGTATAGCCTTCCGAGCTTTTGATGCCAGCGTTTACTTCTTGGCTCACACCTCTCATCACCCTTCTCAAAGCCACAAAGAGAACTGATTGCTCACGTTGCAAAAGTAAAATATATGCATCCAAAATTGAAAAAAAGTTGTTATGAAATACTATATTTGAAGAAGGAACAGTCAGGCTTTTTTGGGGGGTTTCTTAGTATTTTTTATTTTTTATTTTTTTGCTAGCTATCATCCCTGGAAGGGGTTTGTGAAATACCCAAAAATACCACTTCACAAGCTTAATCTTTTTCAAAATGCAGGTCAGACTCACACAGCTGGTGCGAGTCTTCATTTACTGCTTGTGTATTTCTGGATTTGGTCACTTTTTAGCTTGGAACCTTGACAAGTTTTTTTTTTTTTTTTCCTTAAGAAGCAACACAGACTTATAGAAGCTGATTTTCAAGTAAACTCCTCATGGAATATCTGCATATACCTACCTTTTATTTTACTTCTCTTTTTTTTTTTTTTTTTTTGCTTCAGAAGCTTGACACAATCCGGAATAAAAACAACGATTCTCCATAATACAGAAAGGCAGCTGTGAATGCTTTTCATAGTGCAGCCAGATTTGTGGATTAGCATAGCCCCTCTCCAGAGAGCACAGTTAGTAAGCAGAGAGACAGACAAAGCCATGGTTAAATCATTAGTGAAATAAGCCGTTCCCCCATTACCTTCAGCCTAACGCAGTCCAACCCCACCATGGGAAAAGAAAGGAAATATCTACACTCATAAAATCACTGTTTCTTTTTACTGATTCTAATTGGAATCTGTTATCAAATCTGTTCACTCTTCTCATTTTTCCCAGAGATGAGGTCTGTAGCAAAAGCAGCTGATTGTTCTTGGAAGAAAGTAGGACGAGTTAGCAGCTTCAGTTTTGTCTTGGGGCTGTTTCTGTCTTTTGCAGCTTTGGAAATTCCTCCTATAGATTCACTTCCCGTCTCCAAACTATGAAAACTAATTAGCATATTTCTAGAACATGTTATATCTCTCTATCTATTGCTGGCATGAAATTTTAATACCCTTCATATTTGTACCTTGTGAAGAAAAAAAAAAAAAAAACGAAAAGATATAGTCACCTTTTTCGAATTACTGCGACTAGTTTTCAAAGTGTATGAATGTGGTTCAGCATTGTTTTCTTTCAGCTTTAGTTTCCTTGTCTCGAAGCTGGTTTTAGATGTGAACACAGCAAAGTGGGCTGACACGACACCTGACAAAATGAGTCTATGGGACGTGATATAAGAGGCGAAAGAATTGACTGTGATCCCAACTGATTGCGGTTTACTGCACCGCCACCAGCAGCAGCAGCAGCACAGGAATATCCATCTCCCAGCGCGACACTACCTTGGATGTTTCCTGCTGCCAAACGAGCCTGTGCTCCACAGGGGAGAGGGAGTAGATGCAAGGAGGATGTTAGGGGGGTAGAAAACTGTCACGAGCTCTCCACAGTCTTCACCGACCTGCCCTTGGCTAATCACTGTCAGTTTTAAAACGGTGTGGAATGTGTGAGTGAAACTGAGAAAGTAACCGTTGTGTGTGTGTGTGTGTGTGTGTGTGTGTGTGTGTGTGTGTGTGTGTGTGTGAGGGAGAGTAAGATGGAGTATATGTGTGTTTTTCTGCTTATGTAGGAGAGAAAAAGATGAAAGAGAGAAGTCACATGACGATATTATTTATAGCTCTTTGGTTTGTGCTGTTAGACCTGCTCTGTTCCATTCGTGTTCAGGTAGTGTAGGATTTGAATGGTAGTGTGTGTATGTTCTATTGATTTCACATGCACATTTAAAATATCTCCCAATCTATAAAACAGGAATGTATAAATATGTCTGTAATGTAGTTTTCTGCCTTTCAAGGTCCATGTTCCGTGCATTCATTTAATAATACATACATATGCCACAATTTTGGCTTACTTATGTTCATAGCAAGTTATAGCCTTCAGACGTCTTGCCTCCTCTGTCATGTTTTCTTTTTGGTTAATGGTAAAGACTTTTACTTGTGTCCTCTATATTTATGACATTTTTAGGGATTTCTAGGGCAGTGTTAAAAAGGGAAACATCTGCCATTACATGGATTTTGCATTTTGACTCTTGCCTTTAAACTTTTTTTTCAACATATGCAACCTTCTCCAGAATGAAGAAGTATAAAGTTAAGTCTCTATTTCATGATTTCGTGTTGCACCTTTTTTTTTTTTTTTTTTGCCTCCTCCAGTGACAAAGATGTTGTGAACATTGTGGTAGCACTTACTGATTATCCTGGAATACAGAGAACATTTTGTTCCTGTGCAGAACGTATGTGATTAAGTACAACCATGCACATATAAATTGACAGAAGCAGGCTGTAGGTCCAACAAGAGCAGCTTTGTGTTCATTTTCAATATAACAACTCCGATAATATCTATTATGGCAATTGGTGCACATACAAATTGAAAAATATTAGGTATGATAATTAATTTAAGCAAAATGTGTGGCTTCACAAAAGAAATGTGTCTGAATTCATGTAGTTCTAAATCAGGATTTTAATCTTGGAATGGAAGGTCTTGGGGAGAGAGAGAGTTCTGAGGAATCAAGATTTTTTTAACTATCCAATTTGGTACCTACAGTTGAGGAATAGTCCCTTCACATTAACAGGGTTACCGCAAATCCTTGAAAAGTCTTAAAAGCAATTGAATTCATTGTTCTAAAAATAAGGCCTTTATTGGCATTAAAATGCCTTAAATCAAATGTTCAAGTCTTAAAAATGTGGACACATTAGTAAGGTTTATGTTAGTTTGAAATAAAAAGTATTTGGTAATATTTAGGCTCATAACATTTATGATGAGGGCACATCATTCTGTGGTTGTAGTATTCCTTTAGCTATACTGTGTTTTTTTGCAATTATGTTTATATGGTGTGTGTGTGTTCAAAATTTCAAAGTTATGCTTCTTGATGCAAATGGTTCATGAATGTCGCAACAACTGGACCAAAAAGTCATGTTCTATTTAAAATAAACAGTTGAGTAAAACTGCCCCCATCTAATTCATGTAGTTTTTTTTGCCCCCTTTTCAATTTTGGTTCATTGTCGGCTTAGTCTTAAATTTAATTTCAAACGACATTAAAAAAGTCTTAAAAAGTCTTGAATTTCACTTGCCCTGAGCTGCAGGAACCCTGATTAAATATCTTAGTAAGTTGATAGGACCAATATTTGGAGTGCTCTTAGTTATTTTAGAATACAATAGCCGTACAATCACATTGCTACGTATGGCCACAATGGTTGACAGGAAGCACAGTATGATGCTGCATGACAGGAAAGCAGCTTAAAAACAGGAACAGCGCATTTACTAACTTCAGTCCAGGACGTTTAATGAAAAGTGCAGTAACACACTGCATGATGGGCAATGAAGTTCTCCACAGCATAAAATAACTGTGCTTCCTTATGGATCAACGCATAGGTTTTGTGTAAGATGCTTTGAATAACAATATATCTTTTGACTCAGCACTGTATTTCTATTTTATTTTTTAAGGTACGGTTAAATTTGATATGGTACGTCTTAAGTTATGTTGCCATAAATTAGACAAAAAGAAAGTAATGTTAGTCAACTCAGTTCCACTTGACAAATTATATTGAAATTAGGAATCAATCAATCAACTAGTCACTAACTTTGTAGTCCACTGTTCCGAGAACTGACTCAAGGCACTGGAGTAAATAAATAAATTCTACGTTTTTCATACATTTTTGCCAGTGTGACTGTGAAACTGACATTAGATTCTGTTATAAAAAGGTCTTAAATCTAACTTGTAGAAATCTGTAGCAACCGTGACTTGTTTATATGCTGACATTTTAGCTTATCTTGAGTCTCTGTCTTGTTACAAGAATCGTTATTCAGATACATTCAGAAGAATTGCACATCTAGCTTAGTATCTATTGGTACATTTTGTGCATTTTTTTTTTTAGCTGAGTTGTTTGGGATTTTCCCTACCATTATAAGGTTTAGGTGCACCACCCAAACCATTATGGGCACCACCTAAGCCAAATGTCATCTCACATCAATATGGAGAGGATCAAAACTAAATGAAAATGATCTCTGCAGACTTTCTTTCAATGGCGTCTGGATATTTTGGAGGTATTTTAAACATGTATTTGATTATATAAAATATTCAAATCCAAATCTAAGCCCTGTGAAAAGCCAGGGTTTGATTCAGTGCCTGATTTGTTTAGTCTTTTATGACACATCTTTAGAATGGTGGTGGTCTTAATGCTGTGAATGTGTGTTTTTTGTACATTATCCACTCCCACACATCTGACTGTCTCTCCTCTGCCACTCCACTAGTGTTTGTCTGGAGGCCAGTGGGTTGGTCTCCCCAGAGATCTCCACCGGCTTTTTCCCAAACTGGAACAACTCTCCCATAACTTGCACAATACCACTCACTGCACTGGAATGTGCTCGCTTTCGTCTTTTCTTCCTTTTAGACTTCACTGTCCTGCTCCAATTCACTCTTTGTTATTGAGTGTCTAACTCTGTTTCTCTGAATTAGTCACTGTTCTTTTCTCAGTATAATTGAACTATTAACTATACATTTATTTTTAGGTGTTTTAAAATGGCATGTTCAGGCTTTAGACTTGATGACATTTAGCTGACATCTAAATGAGGCCCCCCTGAAAGCCTTCACTATTATAGACAGATGTCTGATTTTCATTGTTTTTCATTTAGCCTACGCTCAAAAATAGGTGAGAAAAGGATATTGAGCCTTATTCACTAATATGTGTGTGGACCAGTGATGCACGGGTCGATGTATAAACGACCCGCAACTGACCACCTTTTTAACTAGCTTGCCCGCAACTCAGACGCTTCACAGGCAGGGGAGGCGGGGCTAAAAGGTTGTGTTTCAAATCCTCTGTTTGCAATAGGACGGTACTACAACCAATCCACGCAATCTTTAGGATGATGTACTTAGATGCCAGAAATTCACAGAGGAGTCTGGAGAAACTTAGGAATGACAAAAGAAATTGGGGATTATGGAGCATTACCCACTGTCGTCGCTTCTGTAAGACGAATTTAAAAATTGCTGGTGTATTGTCACATTCTTCACGCATCTTTGATAAAAGGAAATCACCACCAGTTGTTGTTCTTCTTCTTTGGTTGCTTCCGGTTATTTGACTCCAAGTCCAAATCGTTGCAGCATCACTTTGTTACACCGCCCTGTGACTCTATACTTCACTGTATTTCGTCGGCCACTTTCAGGGAAATCTAGCCAAAAGTTTCATCGAGTGTAACTAGACTACTACTGTAGGACATTACACATGATGCCGCTAAGCTATGCATACGCATGATCTGAAGCAATTCAAAATTTGTTCGCAGAGTAAGACTAAATTCGGGTAAGAAAATATTAGTGAATCTCAGAGTTGTGTGTATGCACAGTTGTTAAATGAGACCCATTCCCTTTTAGTTGTACTTTGATAACAAAATATTACTTTTGAAATAATCTAATAGAAAGCTGATGTTTACTTCTAGCATTAAACAGTAATGAAACCAGCTGTAATGCACTGTTGTCTATCATGGTTTAGGAAATGACCGTTTTTAAGAGAGAAAATAAACAACTGTGTACAATCTAATGTGCTAGGCTAATTACCTAATAACTCTATAGATGTCATTTTGACAGTGTTGTCTGGTTTTGCACTGGTATTTTTTCAAGTTGTATCTGTCAGTGAATCAGCCATGCGAAGTGAGCCTATAATGAGGTCGTTTGGTTGTCACATTACTCACCACTGTCTGTCAACACCGGCACTAAAAAGGTTGTAGAGCTGAGGCTTATAGTTGTTTACTCTGGGAAGGCTTAAGGTTTGGAAGACGTACAAGAGAGCCCCAGTATATGTTAAAACTGCAGTAAATTCTGTGCTCAAATTGCAACCTTCTCAGTCTGCCTCTTAATGTTTCATTGACTCCATTGACACAGAAAAAATTATATTTGTGTTCTGTCTGCATTATGGATTTTAAGTAGTAATCAAAACAAATCACTGCATCCACCGGTGGATTCCTTCAGACAATTGACCCTTTTTTTTCTGATGTAAAAGAGACAGTGTATCTGTGCCTTATCTCCCACTATCATATAGGGCTGTCATGATGGAAAAACTTGAGTTGAAGTTTAATTGTCATGCAAATACGTATGATTAATGATCTCCACTGCTAATTATCATATGACAAAGGCCATTTCTGTAATATTGGACCAGGTACAAAACCAAGATAACCACTTGGTCTCACTCCAGTCATTGTAGTCAGTGCTGAAATAATAATGAAATTAGTATTGTCAAACCATTACAATTTTAAATCATATCTACTTGGACAAACTGCCCAAAATTTGTTGCCCCAGAGATTTTCAATCATTTTAAATACATTGTCTTGTCCATATTGTGCAATCTTTTGTACTCATTTTCTGTCTTAAGAGAGGGTTTTAATGTGTGTGTCTGTCTATGTGCGTCTACATATGTAGCTTCATATAATTTTCTTTTTCTGTCGTATTGTTAATCATTTCCTGCTACTTTTTTATTATACTTGATTGGAGTGACTGTAACACCCAATAATCCTCCCCCCTGGGATTAATTAAAGTATTCTGATTCTGAAAATATACAAGTATAAACTCTTAATTGTAGAACTAAGCAGTGTTTCTGCTTCCTGTTTTTGTGTAAAGCTGCTGAACCTCAGCTCAGTTCTGTGACATGTCATCATTGCATCGTTTCTCCAGTTCCTCTTTTGTCTGTTTTGTTTTTTTACGTTACCACATTGGTCATGTGGGATAGACACCAAGAGGTCATCTTTTATGGGCCTTATTACGAAAGAGCCTAATAATCTCTTCCCATTCCCTGCAGTTTATTTTGTTTAAAAAAGAATACATAATCCCTCTTAAATGTATTAAAAAGAATACAAAAACAAGTATACGCATTTGGATAGTGTTTGGATTTCCCAACTATAGTCACAGCTTTTATTTGCTAGTATATTTTTGTCCCTTTAGACGAGGCGCTTTATCTATTGCTGTTTTTCTTTTGTTTCCCCCCTCATCTCGCTGTCTGCTTCTCCATATGCAGAGTTTGTATGGGTGACTCTTGTGCAACACAGGACCGTGTTTCCTCTTGTGTGTGGACGATAAACCATGAAGGCAGCTGCTTTTATGCATTTCACACATGATTGATGTTTTTTGTCTGGGGATGTAGATGTAGAGTTGCATCCTGTGGGTCAGTAGAACTTTGACACCAGGTCCACATATGTGTAAAGTGCAAAATGTGCTTAAAATGTACTTTTGAATACTTGCCTGAAGTTGCAAGTATTCAAAAAGTGAGTGAAAAATGAACGTAGATAAACTGTGTGCTTCTCCTTAACTCATCTGTTTTCCTTGTCTGGCTCCATCGGTGGTCTGCAAGTCATCAACTCAGTAACTTGTTTGGATTGTGGGAATTCTGTTGTTGATTACACACATACCATATCACTCATTTCTGCTCATACTGTTAGGGCTTTGTTTTATTTGAGCTGTCTACATTGTACTTGTTTTCTTTGATACTTATATTCTCTTTATGTGAAAGTTGTAGCATTGTGGTAACTCTTCAGATTAAAACCAAATTACTGATATTGAACACTAAACAAATCAATCTTATGATAATAAATGTTAATTATGCACATAATGTGAAGAGCAGACCATTTATCTGTTTATGGGCCTTGTATCTGTTTAATGGAGTTTACCACTCACTGTGAGAAACTGTTCCACTGGTATTAGATGGTTTAATCCATTTATGGCCAGTGTGGTCATAAAATTTGACAAGAAGTTTAAGTATTGATTCTAGTGTAGAGCCCCTTCATTTACTATGAAGAGCAGGATAATTCTATTGCATTACATGTTATTCCACTTTGCAACTAATGTGGTCCGTTATGTGCCTGGGAAAAAAATGGAAAAGTTTGGACATTTTGCTATTAATCTTCAGTTTCTCACCAATGTGTGAAATGCTTGTATTGATGGTAGGGGGTTAATATGTAATTATTTTATTCCTGTTTTATGTATGCAAGTAAATGACAGAACTTGTCACCCATGGCAACAGATCTCATATTAACCCTTACATATCTATGGGTGAAAAACTTTTATTTTTCACAGTTCAAATTAGCCTTTGTTATGTAAACATGATAACTGGCCCAGGGCGCTGGGTCAATAAACACATATGACCAGATTTTCTAAATATCTTTGATTTTGGTTTTATTTTGGGGTTTTTTTTATGTTTTTTCTGATATACCCTGTATGTTAGATTATTTTTAACTTTTAAAGCTTGTATCCAAAAAGATACAAGATAGAAGTTTCTGTCTTGGTTCGTGTCCATTACAGCCTTCGGTTGTATATGAGACTTTGCTATATTAAAAGGGCTATATGTAGAATTTCTACTTTAAATTGTTTTATAAGTTGTATAAAGGTATCATCATAGTGTAAAAGTATACATCATAGCATAGACCTGAAGTTCTGGCAAAGGCACAGATGAATTTGATTGTTGAAATATGAACTGAATATATAAAATCTAATCAAAAATGGAGGGACCAATGCACTCGTCATTCAAAAAAGTAAAAAGCCTTTATTAATGCATAATCATAGTACCCATGTATTAATAAAGGCTTTTTACTTTTTTGAATGAAGAGTGCCTTGGACCCTACTTTTTTGATTAGATTTTATTTTATTTTTTTCCCCACCCCAAAGAGCACCTTCAAAAACCTTTCTACTATTCCTGAGCTGTTTGGATTTTTTCTCCATTTCAGGAACTGAATATATTTGTACCACTAGAGGGAGTAGTGAGTCACACTGCTGGTCTCCTATGATGAGGAAAATGTAACGCCACAGGGCCTTTGACTAAAGCATCAAAGTGACAACGTGGCATGAGGAAGTGATAGAAGCTAGAATCACTGTTGTTTTCAGCACTGAACTTGGCTCAAATGGAAAATAATGGAGTTTAATGGTGAAATTGCAGCATTTCTTCTGAGTCAATCTGATTCTGAGGCATATGAAGTTATTATGGGAACTTAGAGCTAGGGGAGATATGGGGAAAAAATCACATCACAGTATTTTTTTTTCATATCGCACAATGTCGAAATGTATTTGTGTCGAGCTTACATTTTCCATAACTCATAGGTTGGCGATGAAGACATCACAAGGTTATTTTTAGTTTAAGTAAGATTTATGTTTTGTAAGCGGTTGAACATGACAGTTGTAGTGAAGAATCTTATACAACTCTTTCAGATAAATAAAATGGATGCATATATTCAAAACTAAACTGACCAGTAGGAAAAAGCTTTCAAGTTGTAATAATAATAATCATGGATTAGCGCTAGCGCGTTTTAGCCTCTCAAAGTGCTTCACATTAGTGACCCATTATTCATTCGCTCTCACATGCACCCTCTGGTGGTGGTAAGCTACATATATAGCCACAGCTGCCCTGGGGCAGACTGACAGATGCGTGGCAGCCATTTTGCACCTGACCACCACCAAACATTTATACACCAGTGTGAGTGACACTGGAATAAAGTCTCTTGCCCAAGGACACAACGGATTGACTAGAACAGAGCGGCATTTGAACCACCAACCATTCAGTTACTGGACAACCCGCTCCAGCAACTGAGCCATGGTCGCCCCATGGCTCACTAGCAAAGAGCTAAATACATTATAGCAATGTAAAAGACATTCAAACTAATATTAAACATTTTTAGACATTGTGTTTTAATAGTGGAAGAGTTAATGAAAATATAGATAGTTTTTTTACTGTAGATGCAGCTTTGTAAGATTGGATGAGAAGCATAAAACTTTTCTTGGGGCTCGGAAAAAGTCTGAAGAACCACTGAATGAAATGAATACCTATGTTTTAGTTACACGGTTCATACATTTCTGTCAGCCTGTCAGCTTTCACAGAGTCTGTTTCAATAAATAAAGGTAATACGCCAGATACATTTTCACTTTCACTCTAAGGAAAGTGTTTTTCAGTCCACTGAACCTGTACTCCGCTCACAAATGAGAGCACACATTTCACGTTGGCTGAATATTTGATTTCACTCAAAGCACTACTTCATTTGAGCAGCTAATGAGTGTCATACTTGTGGAAAAGCTCCTTGGAACTGAAGTGACATGGAGTGGGATAATTTTGGCAGAATGTCTCTGTGGACACGAGCAGAAATTTGGTAAAAATTGGGGGATTACGTGGAACAAGTCATCCATGACTCAGGAGGAATTTTCAGTTAAAACCGAAAGCCGACGTGTGGTTGGACTTGAGTGTAAAAAGACACACTTCCACACACATGGTCTAGATGTTTCCTGTCATTGTAAGATAGATGGCGTCATCTGACATTGTGTGTCCACTTCAGTTTCGTATATGTGCCTTCAGACAATTTATGCTTCAACGAACTTTTTAGACTCAATCTGCACCCACGTACTCGCTGTACTTTGGGACGGTACGGGCGTGAATGAGTGGTTTGAAGGTCATCAGTTTAAATCCATGGATGAGCTGAGAAAATCTGAGGAAATGAAGCGCTCTTCAATATATTTACTGCTGTCAGAGTGCCCTTCACCAAAGTGCCATACTGCTGCTCAACGTCTTCAGAGTCTGCACTAAAGGATACACTGGGATCAGATCATCATCCAGACAGTAAAGCTGGGCTGCTATAATGTATTTATCCACATGTACACAGAGAAAACCATAATTACCCATGTTATATCATAATGTTTTTTCTTCTTCCCACTCCTTTTTGAGCATGAAAAAATGTACGTAATTTTTTGGTCTTGCATGTAGTCTGTTGGGATTCTTTGTATTGTCAGATACTGTTGTATGCAAGCTATTTGTTTTGCTTACTTACTTACTTGAAATAAATAATGATATGAAATGGGGGAAATATATCATGGATGCCAAACTCTTTTAAGATCCGGGGTCATATGGAGCCCAATTTGATCTCAATAGGGCTGGACCAGTAAAAATAATATAATAACCTATAGTTAATGGCAACTATTGATTTTTCCCTTTCTCTTAATGCAAAGTAAGTACAACAACTGTGTGAAAACATTTGCATTGACAAAGTGTCCCATCATAAAAATGTTATGTTATGCATAAGTTTTTCATAACATGTTATGTTATGCAATTATGAACCAGCAGAAGTTTGATAAGAACAATAAATTACATTTTAACAATATGTAAATATGTAATATGCAAACAATATGTACAATGGAAAAATATTAATTGTTAGTCTATCATTTATATATGTGCAATACACCTTACAGATTACAGTGGACAGGTGGACCCTTCCACAGTGGATCTACAAAGACACAAATCATTTAGTAACCGGCATCTGGATCTCAATTTAAAGAGATTTTTGTACTCAGTGTGTGTGTGTGTGTGTGTGTGTGCAGTAGGGTTGTCACGATACTAAAATTTCCAACTCGATACCGATACTAAGGATAATACTCGATACTCGATACTATTTCGATACTGGAGATGTGAGGGATTCCTCTTAAAATTTCCTCCATGGACTGCTAAAAAAAAGGTAGTGAGTGCAGGTGCAGAATAAATGCATGCCTATCTCTTGGCAAGTTAAGTTAGGCCTATCTTTTTGCTCAAGCCCTTCTGCAGTGCTAACTGCAAGCCTCTTTATGGTCGAGCGATTATGTGCGCGGGCGGCAGAGTATTGCATCATGTGACCACCGCGGACCCCTTGCGGGACTAGCAGCGCGCACGTCAAAAATTATAGGCTGACATGCTCATGGTGGCCTCCGTGGTGGTAACGTGATATAATGCGCTACCGCCCGGCTGCCGCCCGCGCGCATAAATGTTCGACTATATCGAGGCCTTTAAAAGCAAAGTTGCATTGGATGGTCGCAATCACAGACCTATAGAAATAGTGTATAGGTCTGTGGTCGCACTGGCGTCATCCCGTGTGCTGTCAGAGGCAGCTGGAGAAAAAAAGAGACTTTAACTTACACGCCGGCATTACGGCTGTGCCAGAGCTGACCGCGTTGATGCCTGTTTACAATTCTTAACGTTACCCGCTACAAAAAAACGGCGACGCGCCATAAAAACAAAAATCGATTTTCCAGCAACTTAGTATCTAATTAGATACCAAGGGTCAATATCGATTTAGTATCTAAAATCGATTTTTTTTGACAACCCTAGTGTGCAGAGACATATGCTATAACTCAATGAGTACTTAAGATATCACCATGAAATTACATGGGCATATACATATACCTAATGTGCATCTGATGCAATGATCCATTTGACCCAAGGTCACATTTAGCAGAAAGATCAAAATCACATTATTGGCTTTAATTCAAGGACAGACGGGTTTTGATTAAACTTTCAGTGATGACTGATAATACATCAAGGAAGGAACCATTACATTTTGAACTATAAAGGTCAAAGGTCAAGGTCACAGTGAAGGTCAACAGCTAAAACACATACTGTAGGTGGTGATATCTCAGAATCCAGACAAGATAGTATCACATGTTTTTTTGCATTCAATTAGACTTTCCTTTGAACATCAGATGAGATACCACTGATACGCTCCATGACGTTACGTTTTGACATCATATGACGTCAAGCGAATGGCATCTCGGAGTGGTCTAGTTTTTTCATTGTAATTATTTTATTCTTATGTTCCTGAAATGTTCTGTTGCTTGGCAAATGTTTGTCATGCTCCTATCCTAAAATAGTTTAAGATAAAAAAAAATAAATGGATATCAGTATTCAGTCAAAATAATGGATTGAGGTAAGGCTCAGTTTTTATTTCACGTCTTCACACACCTGTTTTTATATCTAAAATGTAGAAAATATTAAAGATGTAAATTAAAATGATTTTTTTATGAGTTCAGACCCCTAAAATAATGATTTATTTTGACAGACGTGTCATTTTATGAAGTTCTAAAAGTGTGATGTGGGTATATATATATATATATATATATATATATATATATACATCACATCACATCACATGAGCTCCTCCATCACTACCCACAGTGCCTTTCATGGTTGTTGGCTACTTATGTGCCATGTGTATGATGGTTAGTTCTTCTAAATAACTTGCCGCTAGCTCACTGTTGCCTTAACAAACAGCAGAGTGCACAGCTCTCTCCAAATGCAGCAGCACTTCCATTTCTATTCTGCACTTGTCTGTCCCACTGCCACGGCTGTCTTATCATTCAAGCCCTCTGCCATAAAGCAGCAGAAAATCCCATATCCCATCTCCTCATGGCTTCAGCTTTCAGCCTCAGTTATTCCACTATTATGTACCAGGCTCAGCGCTCCCTTTTCCTCAGCAGCCGTGCTCTGGATGAGAAATGAGCCTCGGTCTTCAGCAGTCTGACTTGTCTCAGTGGGAAAACGTTGGAGACGTGAGCATGGCAGCGCCTGATCTGAAATTATTACCTCTCTGATTTGGAAGATGTAATGGTGTTTCACTGAGACAGACACTGTCTATTTAGTTTTACCCTGGATAGCATCCTGATGTCATCATGTGATTGAATACCGTCAGAAAGTACAGTTAGTATTAGACAATATTAGAGAGAGGAAGTGAAAGATGCACACAGACAGCAACATACACACATATGTTGCATCAACAGAAACTAGGGCTACAACTAGTGATTGTTTTAATAATTGATTAATCTGTAGATTATTTTAATAACGCATTGATTCATTGTATAAACACAAAAGACTCAAATCTCAAAGTAATTTATAAGCTGCAGACAAGTCACTAATAATCACATCCCTGCAATGGTTTTGAGTATGGTTAGCAACCACTAGTCCGCTACTACTATCGCAAGCTATTGTCTTCAACCAGCTCTGGTTACAGGCTATCAATCTATCATTGTACATATTAGTTCCAGTCAATTGGTACATTTACATGCACTTGGAGAAATTCAAATCATTCCCTTACTCTGACTAAAATGGAAGTTTTAAAACTTAAAATGTCTCTGTGCATGTAAACGCCACCCAACCTTGGCTCAACTACTAACTGGCCTGGACACGCCCCCCTCTGGAAGTGACCAGACACACAGCATGACAACATGCACATTATGTGTCAAGTACGAACGAAATTTACTGAACTGCTGTATAGTTCTCACCCACATCGTTGCTCGGTGTTTTTGTTTACTGATTATTCTTCTTCTATGGCACTAACCAGAAGAATACCAATGTGAACGGGCATGCAATGCCACCGAGTGTCTGGGAGTGGAACAATAAGTTGATTCTTTTGCTGTAATGTTCGCGCGCATGTAAACTGAGAACTCTCAGAAACTCTAGATAAGTCCATAGCTTGATAACTGCCAATAGCTCCACTTAGATGAGCAGGTAAAACATATTTACAGATGGGTGATGTGCACCTGGTGGCCTGATAAACAGAGATGGATGACGATGATGTCTAAGTAGCTAGCGAACTAAAGTGGTCAGGACACGTAGGCCATCTTAAGTTAGGTTTGCATTATGTTCCCAGTGGCCGCTCAGTTTTTTACATAAAGGGTGTACTACATTTGGGCCAAACGGGACTGCTGTGACTACTGGGAACATAATGTAGACCTACATTATGTAACATGCAACATGCAAAATACACACTTTTCAGTGAGATGGAACTACTCATTTTTAGACAATAGATATTGAAGTAAGATTTTCAACATCTATTGTCTCAAAATAAGTTGTTATATCTCGGTAAAAGTTACACTTTGGTTGATTATCTGTTGTTTTAACTGTGATATTTTGACTAGAAATGATAAGACTTAAGGTAAGGTAAGATTTAGATTTTTGCAGCGTCTGTCAGAATTGTAACAACATTATGTTCAAATTTTAGGTTTAGTTAATTGGTTATACATAAATTTGTCCTTTTGTTTTATATTATTGTCTAAATAAGTGTGAGTCTAGGATTAACAGGATTTCATTAGATGTTGCTTTGTGATTGTATCGCACTAGATGAATAAAGGAACATGCTGTTATTTTAGATCTCAGACCTCTGGGGCTCTGTACTTCAAAAACAACATCCCTTTGTCTGTAGCACTTCTTCACAAAAAGGCAACATTTAAAAAATAATAAATAAACTAAAGCTGAATTCAACGACGCCAAAGTTTTGTGGACGATTATTTATCAATTAAAGTGTATTTTATTTTCCCTCTCACTGCCTCATAAGCCCACATTAATTCTCCCCCAGTTCCCTGCAGTTAAATGTTCTTGCTGCTCACACACACCCTTGATACTTACTTACAGACACCGTTATTGATTCCCCCTTCCCTCTATCAGACCCGTCAAACTCCCAGATCTTCGTCTCACTCAGTCGGGATGAATTTAACCAGGTGGAAACAGGTGCAGAAATGGAGTTTTGGAGGTAGTATTCCTTTGAGGCTGAAAAGTACTGATTGCAGTGACATTTGCACAGTCTGTCTCTTCTTGATCTCCATCCAAGTGACTATATCTGTGGGATGTCAGTTCACTGAGCTATTACTGATGGGATAGGTGAAATTTTTGGTGTGTAGGATGAAGGATTTTTAAGTAGCTGTGATCAGGGCAGTGTAATAGGCCCGAAAATGATAAATGATCAGATTGAGGTGTATCTTAAGTGTAACAGAAGAGGGTTTATAAGGTGAATTTAAGACCTGTCTCTCCACTGAGCATGTGTATGTTTGTGACAACTCAAGTATATATATTTCTGTGTTAAAAGTTGAATGCACTTTTTCTGTCTGTGCTGAGCCAAATTTGATGTAAATTGAAACAGAACGTATATTTTTATACATATGTGAAATGCAGCAGATTATAAGTAAATGGGAGAGGATTAAAACATTTTTTTTTAAGTTAATCAAAAATGTCAACTTCCACTTACTTTCCCCAAATTGTAACCACATCTATTCTGGGTAACTGGCAACTCTACTGCTCTGCAGATGACTGTCATTGAGTGTGTCATGACTCGATAACACTAGTTAGATCTGACAACTGTTCTTAGCTCATTTTTGGGTGTGGAATCCAAAACTGATCTCAGATTTTCTCTATTCCCACGTGTTTTTGCATTATAAAATTCCCATTTTCTTAAAGCATTGTAAAAATACTGTACTTAATGGGTATGTGCTTGTTTTATAAGAATTTTCAAATATTGCCATACAATGAAATTTGAAAGAAACAGGCATAACTGTAATGTTTATTTAGCACTATTATGTTTTTACAAAGGATATGCCTGCTGTAATTCTACTGTAACTGTACTGAGGTATTGGGAGGTGCACGCACATCTGACCACACTGTCTCCATGGTAACTACACAAACAAGTTTCCATGTAGCTGTGGATTAGTCCAATCGTATTTACCTGGAAAGTCTAACTACAATGAATTAGTGGAATTTTTCTTACTTGGAGGGTATGCCTTGGAGAAAAAAAACTTGACATGCTAGAAAAAAACCAACCGCAATTTTGGAATTGGCATAAAAATCTTAACTCAACAGGATAAAAAATCTAATTGTTCCCTATTGTATTTAATAGTATTTTTTGTTATTAAATGCTATTATTAAATTATTAAATACTCTTGCATTGTAGCTACTTTAGCTCCTAGAAAATGCCCCAGACGTCACTGTCACACCAAAAGAACAGTTCCACAGGAAACACTGTAGTACCTGTCAGCTTTTTATTGTTACAGTGTGCTCAAACTAACAAATGTGGCATAATCCTGGCAAAATTGTACATAATTAAGCCCCCCATTGTTTAGATTATATCTGAATGTGTCTTAGACAACAACAAATAAAAACATCCTGATCAGCTTTCTCTGTTTACTGCTCTGTGGTTGAATTGAATCATGTGACAGTTTGAGCTATACTAAATATATTTGTGTATCAAAGGGGGAACTGTTTGAAAAGTAGGTCTGGTGAAAGCAGCAGGAAGTATATTAACAGCAGCAACACACACGCACAGCCGAGCAGCACCCAGTAATGCCACCATACACAGGTGACACAGGCAGAAGGTCCACGTTCCTGTTTGTGTGTGGGTCAGATCTCGACACAGATGGACGAGGACAGAGGCAGTACTCTCATAAATAACAACAAAACATGACTCAGAGCAGAGTTTTTCATGACATGACTGTTGTGGTACCAACATATATCGGTACCCCACTGGAAGGTTTTCCAAATAGGATATCACCATTGTGTCTTTGACCGTTTGTCCACATGAAGTAAAAAAAAAATAGACAAAGCTTGTCATCATCATGACATCTTTCTGTTATATTTTGACTTTTCAGTTAAATCACAAGCCTAATCTCTGTTCCTCATAGATTAGATGACACTAGACTATTACTAGACTAAATAATCTCACCCAACATTGGGAGACATTATTGTAATGTGTGTGTGTTCACAGAGACATATCATGCCATAACTCAATGAAGACTTGAGATATCGCCATTAAATGACATGTAGCTAATGTACATTACATGCAGTGATCCATTTGAGTAAAGGTCAAGGTCACAAGTAAGTAAAATGTCAAAATCACATCAGTTATAACTCAAGAACAGAGGGTTAGTTCTTAAGTGATTTATCACCATTGTTTATAATACTGTAGTCTGCATTTTGCCTTTTTCAGTGAGAATCAAATGGGGTTTTTTTATCAGTGTGTGTGTGTGTGTCTGTCTGTCTGTCCGCAGATGCATATCATGCTATAACTCAATGAATACTTGATATATCACCATGAAATTACATGGTCATATTCATATTGCTACTATGCATCAGACGCAATGATCCATTTGAGTAGAGATCAAAGGTCAAGGTCACAATTAACTAAAAGGTCAAAATCACAATATCGGTTATAATTCAAGAACGGAGTGTCACAGAACTTTAAGATTGGTACCAAATGATGTGGAATGAAGATTTCTACAATTATCATAGATGTTATCACATATGACCAATAGTTTTTGAGATATCTGGCAGATATCTGGCATGTCAAATGTGACATGTCGCAAAATTTACTTCTGTAACACTGCATGTGTCAAGCATACACTTATGACACTATAACTTAATCAATACTGGATATATTATCATAATATTACACTCACTGATGCATTTATACATATAACAAAATTATCAATATTGAAAAAGGTCAAAAGTCAAGGTCACATTTAGCAGAAAGGTCAAAATCACATTATTGGCTCTAATTCAACACTGGGTTGTTATAGAAACTTGGGATTGGCACAAAATAGGGGCGAGATTAGGCATTCTCTGAATACTTGTTCATTTGATTAATCAAGCTTTTGTTTTCTGAAAATCATGACAAATGCTTAAAATATGCCAAATGTAAATGAAACCCTTCAGACCTTTGTATGTTCTCAGTCACAAGTGGCACATACAGCTATTTTAGTGATGAAATTGTTATTAGAGCACGTTTTGTCTCACAGTTCATGGAGCCAGAGGATAGGTTGTCCCAATTAGATTTTAGTTTCTTCAGTTTTGAATTAATTGTCTTTTTGTCTGACTCCCTGATGAAGGCTACGATGCCAAAACACTTTGGGTTTTCTATATGTTTTTATATGATTGTATAGGTTTTTGTAACCAAGCCAATTTAATAAAGGCTTTTTTTAATTGTCACTTATAAGAGAGTGCCGTGGAATTTTTTCTTTTTTGTTTTAATTGTGTTTTATGTTCTTCTTCAGAGGCAAGAGTTAAAAGTATGTTTCTCTGACCTTTCATCTGTCCCGTCTGTTCTCTGTTGCACAATAATTGCATCCTCCCTTTTTTTAAAATCAGGCCTGGTCTGCAACATCAGATAAAACATCAAGACTTTTTTTTTTTTCTTCATTTTTCTAAAGTCTCACAGAGTGGGGAAAATATTTTATGCATTAGCTTCACCGGAGCAGTTTCAGTAAATAAAGTTTCATCCCACAGTCACTCCATAGACGCTATTCTTATCCAAGTACAAATCTGGGTGTCACTTAGCAGACCCATGGGCTTTGTGTCTTGGTGTTAGTGGCACCAAGTAGCAGGTGTTGTGTGATATCTTGCTTGGCACAGAACCAGACAGTGTCGCTGTTATCAAATTGGTAGCAGACAGTCACAGGCACAGATCCCGGCCCAAACACTGGGTCTTGCTCGGTACCAGTGAGGGGGAAAAAAACCCAACAGAAACTCTTCCCACTGTGTTATGACCGCCTTTCTTTGTATCGAGGAGAAGCTTTGTTGGTTTGTGCGGTGTTTGTCATCTGTATGACTGGGTTGTCATTTCAGATTGTTGTCATTTAGGGGAAGCCACACGTGGTATTGGTAGATGTTTAGCATTTTAGAGGGAATATGTAATTGAAGTGTGCATGTAGGAATGAATGTGAATGTTTTTTTGTTTGTTTTTAGTTATCCACATTAGAATGCCAGCAGCTCAAATTGTGCTCAAGTTGTGGTGTAGATCTTGTGCAGTCTGTCTAAATGAGAGTCCCAAACAACACAGATGGTTACTCGCACAAAAACAGTTTAAGGCAGGATAAAAGACAGCCATCATTTGAGTTATTACTAGATAAAAAAAATGTTCCCAATTGGAGTAATTAAATGCAAATTAACATGTTGATCCTGATCAGAAATGTAAGAGAACAGTAGTTTAACCCATAAAGTTTAAACTATTTTATTGTTCTACTTAGCTTCACCTCTCTCTTTTAACCATTACGTAACAGTTAGCATGTAAAGACTCTTAGAAATGTTAATATCTTTAAATTAAAATCAGATTTTTAGTATTATTATTATTAGTAGTAGCTCATTGCCATTGCGCTGTGTCCGTCCGTCCGTTCGTCATCCATCCACCGTCGTTAATTGTCATTGACCACAATTCACTAAAATTGCTTCTCCTCCCTCGTTTTTTAAAGGATTTAAATTCTGATTGATTCTTTAGATAGATAGAACCACTGGACACAAAAGGTATCAGTTTGTTTGTCAAAATTGGCTTTTGTAAACAATTTCTTTACAACTTTATTTTCCAGTACCTCATTAAAATCAAGTCAATCCAGATCAAAGAAAGTAATTGTCCCAGTATTAGTTTCCACCAACAACATTTAACAGCTTTAACCACAGTTATATGTCATTACCCAACTTTTGTTCAGTCAGATGTTACCCCAGAAGAGGTTTGGGGGCTTCTTATACCATTCACACTGTTTTTGGCATTTGTTGATAAAAACACACAGCGGGATTGATTTTATCATCTATTGAATGACTCCCTTTGTTGATAGCAAGACATCGCAGCTGTGAGGCCCAGATGAGCACAGGGACATTGGTACTATTTTTCCACCTTTTTTGCTGTATTTTGTCTATTGTCACTAGGGATGGAAATTGGGAACAATTTTTTTTTTCAGTAGCTTGATTCCTTAGAATCCTTTGCCTGCCTGCTTAATGATTTCACGTAACAATTCCACCTTTGTTCTGGATGTGTTGTGACGTCACATGCCCACTGTATTGTATTAGTCAGAAACTTCTATTTCTTCAAAAGGTGGAAACCCATCCAATATGTGTGAACATTTGTCCACAGCATGAAATTAATTTGCAGGAATGTCATATATTTGATACAGTACTTACTGATGCTGTGGGATAGTGGCAGAGCAAACACCGGGCATCATCTGCAACCAGTTGTCCCCCCCCCCCCAAAAAAAAGGCCCAGTGTCGTCATCTCTTAGAATTATTTGTGCATACTGTATGTGTTATATTTTCTGTGCATAAATAGCAATATAGGACAGTTGATGCAAACACACCTGTTTGTATTCTTTTATTGAATCATAGGTGAGAAATGGAATTATGAAGGCTAGAGCCTGGCAGACTTTCAGAGTTTACTGCCTGTGGTGACAAATAAATATCTGATAACAAATGCCTACTGTATATATACCCACTGTGTGGTGAAAGATACAGGTAATCCTATGAGTTCACAATAATTAATCTTAACCCCTAAAGACCCAAAGCGTCACCAACCAACCAAAATCATCTACTGATCTATAATGTTTCGCAACTTCTAAACCACTAAATTTAGGAATACATTGAAATAATAAGTGTAAAATGCATTTTCTCATCTTTTCATGGTCTCATTTGGACATTCAGAGGCTCCGTAGTGAACGCGAAAACACATTTGGAATAATGACAATGGATGGAGATGCTGAAAAAGTCTTTTTTTTTTTTTCAATTTTGTACATAACCCTCGACTTTAAAACTGAGCTTTGATGGAAGTCTACATGATGAGTAAATTAAATACAGGAAAATACATGATTTACACTGGAAAAATGCAGCATGCACAAGGTGATAATACAGTAAATGGCGATAAATCACTCACAAAAGGTTAAACATAGAGAAAAATACATTTTGGAAGTCGCATAAAAGTAACAATCTATATGGGTTAAGGAAGCATCATGGAAACAAAAATTACAGAGGATGAGAAAGATTGTGTGTTATGTTTTAATTGCGCAAGAAATATTGCAATTTAACTCATATTAAAATGTATTTCAGTGAAAGTAGGAAAAAACAAAACTTCCACTGCATGTTTGAGCTAATTCCATAATGTTCATTACAGAATCTGAGACAAGTCACTACAACAAAACATAACAACTGAACCTTACACTTATTCTCACTTTTAACCCAGGTTCTGTTTACATCTGTTTTCTCTCTTACATAATAATTTCAGCAGTGTTCTCCTCTCACTCCTTGTTTCTTCCTACTCTCTACTCTTCATGTTCTGCTTTGTTGCTTTGGTTGCCTCCTTCCCTCTGGCTCAAAATTTCCTTGTCTCACTCCATCACATTGTCCCGACCCACTCATTTCTTTTTTTTTTTCTTTTTTAGATAAATTCAGGCTGTTTTCCTTCACGATTTTTCTCACTTTGTGTGCTCCTGTGAGATATGCAAATCTGCCACCCTTCTTGTCCCTTCATGCTCCAACCAGTACTATTCTTCAGGGCAAAACTGCAGTACTTTTTCCACAAAATACAAACTAATTAGTGCCCTCAGAAATAAGCTACAACACATTACTACCCACTAGTGCTAGCTATATGCCATGTGACACAATATACACCAAAAATAAAGACTCAAATTCAGAGAAAATAGAGAGAATTTGAATTAATGTGAGTGCTAATGTGAGAACTAGGGATGGGATATAGTTTCAATTCCTTATCAATTCTTTAATTGAATCAATTGTGCAAACAGATAAATAGTCTTTTACCTTCCTCTGATCATTCTCACGTCACCATTCATGCTTCTAACCCATGATAGAGTTTACAATCAAGTGAATGGTATTCAATCTATGGTACCAATGAGGTGTTGCAAGTCACTGAAAAATAAACTTTCTAAACTTTCTACTTCGGACAGCAAGGGACCTGTACTGTATAACCACTATACCAGTAGAGCTGGATTCCTTCAATTTTTTTCTCGTTGGATTTAAATTGGGATGACCATTGTCAGCAGCAGTGAGCACTGCTAATTTCTTGTGAGGAGGCATGTTGTTAAAATCAAATACCGTAGTAAGTCAAAATTAGTTATAAACTATATCTAATTTGGTGCAGGTTTACATTTTTGTCGAAGGATTCATGAAAACGTTCCACTCCATTACCATAGACTCCACTCTGTTACTACAAAAGGTAATAGAGTGGAGTGTTATACATGAAAATATGTTATGGCCATACCATGGTACAGTGACATAGAACTTAAAGGTTGACTTTCTCATGCATAGGGTCCCCTGTTATCGTTATAAAATGTTATTTAAAAAAAGTTGTCACTATGTTTCCATAGAAACTGCTGCCCATAACGGAGTGTAAATGAAAAAGCAATTATCAGAAAATCATACAGGCACCGCCAAGTGTTTTAGTCTCAAGTGTATGGGGCTTACATAAGTAATTATCATCAAGCAGTAAATTTGTTAGTGCACCTGTCATCAGCAAGGTGGAGACACTGGTGGAGATACAGTATGGCAATGAAGTGGAGGGAATTTTCCTGGACACTAACAAAGTGGATATTTTCCAAAATATATTCAGTTTATGGCAATAACTTTTCTGGAAGTCCTACCTCTGGTTATACTAGACAATAAAATAGGTTCTGGGGTTCTGCATCATGGATTTATACTGAATACTATGAAGAAAGAGCAGGTCACCTACATTTTGGACATAATAAAATGTGCTCAAAATTATTATTGGGGACAGAAATACCAAAAAACTAAATGCAATACTGAGTTGTATTTTATAAGGCATATGACGTACTATAATGAGGTGTATAAAATTTTTCACAAAAAATACCCATTAAAATTAATGGGCATGGATGTATTTTTTCAGCATTGGTGCTCCTATTGAAAAAAAACACCCACATGCAATTGACCATTTCCAAAATAAATCAATGGTAGCACACCAGGGTGCAGTGTGCTGTAGGGTGGATAAATAGAATAGGTTTGAATTCTTCCTATGATTGACTTATTCTCACATACGGGGAGTGGCTGATTTTGCAGAGTCAAGTTGCAGCCTGCCAGTGTAAGTTTCTTTATAAAAGGTCAGAAGCATCAGATCCAGCAATGATTAACTCTGAAAAAGTTACCGCTGCCACACCACCCTGTCCATATACTGTTTGTGCAATTGGAAAAACTGAAATCTAACACATTACACTTTATAGGCTTTATAAGGTCATTACCTTGATTTCACTTCTACCTGTACCTGAAGCTGGAGAAATAGTTGTTTTGGCAAAATTATAGCATCGTAAATTGTACGACTGCTAGTCTACATTTTAAAAGTTCTATGTGCTGTGGAAAAATGAACAAAAGGATTCACTTAAATTATATTTTCTAACTTTTTATTGTCAAAATAAGAAAAAACTCCAGATGGACCATTTTAGGCTCACGATTTAAAGGGTGAAGATCTTGGTGTAAAAACACAACTATTAAAAAGTGGAGTCGAAGCATTGAATGCCCAACCAGGCAATACAATACAGCAACCATGCACTATAGGGAGCCTAAGTGACGCGATTCTATTTCCGGTCAATGGGACCTAAGTGCCATAAAAAATGAACGCGAGTCAATGGAGAGATAAAAGTAATTTTCTGGTCCCGTTTGAAATGTGCAAAGGTTTTCACATATGATGTCTGTGAATTTTAAAGATACATTTTCACATTGAGAAAGCACTCACTTTGGACGGGTATCAAAAGTTACACTAGGTTTTATGTGAGAGTAAGTAATGGACTACAACGTTCGTCTCACAAATATGACGTCACCACCAAGCTTCACCATTAAACTCTTTGAAAATGGCTGTGACTTTGGCGAGCTTCACCTCCTTCTTTCAGGACGAAGTCGAGAGCATCAAACATGGAGAAAACTACTTTAAATTGGGGCATGTGGAAAGTGGCAGCTACTCCGGGTTAGGGAAAGATTTTGCTGTGACATCAGCTATGTGACGTCTGATATGTAGTCCAAACAGAGTCCAAATAATTACATATTTTTACACGCTAATAAATCACTCAACACGTATCAAAGAAACTCCAAACGCACATCATTGGTTATGATTTTAATTGAAGTACAGCAAATGTGTGATTCAGGGCATAAAGTAAAGTGGAGCAGAAAATAATTATTTTCTCCTCATCCACTCTCATGTTAAATTTCACCCAAACTTAGGCCCAGTGGACCGACCGGAAGGGGCGGAGACTTAGGCTCCCTATAGGGTTCCCTATCCTGATCTGGTCTTAAGGCAGGAAAAAGGAAGTGCCTGGGACCACCACCAACTTAAAAATGTTCTTTATACTTACTGTGATGTATTGTACAAACTGTTGCTTTGCATTTATTCCTTGTTTTGTTTTTGGTTCTTTTTTGACTTTCACAGCAGAGATCGCCAAAATCTCGTATGAAATACAATTACGTCCTCGATAAGACAGAGTTGCCACTTTACAATCGACACCCATCAGTCCTCATACATCAGGGATCTGTTTGAATCATCAACACTAATGCATTGATCTCATCAAATATGCATGAAACCGCAGCCAGTGGTAAACAAAAACATGCATGAGGAGGAAAACTAAGTAGACACAGACAGGAATGTGGCACTGATGGAGACAAATTAGGCCAGCTTTGTCTGTTTGCAGATTTCACTAAGAACATTTCAATAAAACACAGGGTTCTAACTACAGGACCGGCACCATCTATTTCTGGATACCAAATAGGAAAGGTCACTACTTGGATATTATTAATCTCACCCAACATTGGATTGGGCGAGATTATGGTAATTAGTGTGTGTGTGTGTGTGTGTGTGTGTGTGTGTGTGTGTGTGTGTGTCTGCAGATACATATCATGCTATAACTCAATGAGTACTTGAGATATCATCATGAAATGACATGGCCATATACATATAGCTAATGTGCATCAGATGCAATGACCCATTTGAGTAAAGGTCAAAGGCCAAGGTCACAATTAACTAAAAGGTCAAAATCACATTATTGCAGGGGTTACAAACTCCGGTCCTCGAGGGCCAGTGTCTTGCATGTTTTAGATATTTTCCTCTTTACCATGATTCAGTTAACCCTTTAACTCCTGAGACTTTAGCAGTTCCACATAAAAAAACTATTATTAACAAAAAAGCCCCAGCCAAAGTCATCAATAAAATGAGCAAAAATGAAGAATAAACCAACAAAATAATTTGTAACATGAGCAAAGTAAGACAAAAATGGAGCAAAATTAAAGGAAAAATAATTAAGTAAAAACAAAATATAAAAAATTTCAACAAAATGAACCAATAGTACGAATAAATATTTGCAAAATTATAAGTAACATGGAAAAATTTCCAAAAAAAAGAGAACTTTTTTTAAATTAGTTGCATTTTGACTCAGTGAAAACAGTAAAAAAAAAAAAAGAAAAAAAAAAAGGAAAACTAATTATTTTTTAGGGATATTTAAATTAAACCATTCATTCACATCAGTTCTGACACTTAAGAGTTAATAATCAGCTCTGCAGAACCTGTTAATGATGTAATGACTTTGAGGTGTAATGGAAGAAGGAATTATCTAATAATTCCTTTTTTTTGCAAATTTTTCCATACGTGTCCATTGTGTGGAAGAGCTAAAGTCTCAGGAGTTAAAGGGTTAAACTGAATCATGTGAAAGAGGGAAATATCTAAAACATGCAGGACACCGGCCCTCGAGGACTGGAGTTTGAGACCCCTGCATTATTGGTTTTAACTCAAGACAAGAGGATCACAGAACTTTCACATTGGTACCAAACAATGCAGAATGAAGATTTCTACAAGTCTCATAATTGGTCTTATCACCTATAACCAATAGTTTTTGACATCACTGGAGGTCAAAGGTGACATGTCGCAAAATCCTCTTCTGTAACACTGTTTGTGTTTGTCAAGCATAGACATATCATGTTATAACTTAATCAATACTGGATATATTATCATAATACATGGCTGTCAAATCTCCGTCCACAGACGGAAATCCGTCAAAAATGAAATTTCTGTTCCGTCAAATCTATCCGCTGACCGAAACATTTTTTTCAAGCTTTATTTTAATCGAAAACCACCACAAAACCCTTTCCTTTTTCTGGTTTATTTTATTTTATTTGGACCTGAAGAAGACCTATTTAGGTCGAAACGTCGTCCACTTTTTTATTTTTATTTGACTTTCACGGGAGTTTTCCGCCCGGCTTCGGCGGAGATTTCCGTGTTAGCTAGCTTCTTTTTTTTTTCTTTTTGTCTCTCTTTTCTTTGTTAAAGTTAAAATACGCACACTCACACACACTACAGAACACACACACAACACGGGACACACAGACACATACATATATAAAATAAAATGCAGAATTTTACGGACGGAGAGGGCTGGACGGTGGTCCGCAGGGGACGCCGGCCAGGTCACTTCGCGCCCGGGGAGTGGGAAGGGGGACGCCGCGGTGGGGATAATTTTCTCCGGGGGACGGACAGTGCATTTAGGGCTCCGGGGTTTCACAACGCCGGGGTCCGCAACCACTATAACCTCAACCTTGAGCCAGTGCCACCCCGGAGGATTATCCCCACCGGTCGCCCCCAACCCCTCATCCGGATTTATGCACAGGCGGTGCGGGGCACACGGGGAGGATTTCGCCGTGCGCCCGGGCTGCAACGGGGGGAGATGCGGGGTCCAAAAAACATGGCGGACTACACTAAACCTACGGCCCGGTTTAAACAAATTACACATACCTTTCATGATTTAATTAGAGCTGTTCACCACGGGGTCAATGTAAGGGTTTCTGAGGATGAAAAAAGACCTAGAACAATCATTAACATGGAAGATATGTTAGCTAATTTAATTAAACCTGCTTTGCCATCACAGAAAACACGTGATGACATTATAGGTAATGCTAAAAACTGGGCTCACACCATGATGTTAATTTTAAAACAGCATTATGAAGACATTGTGGAGGAATTAATGACCAAAGTTGAGGAATTTCATGGGGATGAATGGGAAGAGCCATTTAATGTAGCACTGAGATGGTGTAAAAGGACATTTCTCAGACTAAGAAAGGATGTTGTGGATGAGATTAGGGGGACTGTTTCAGCCACAGTAAGGGACAGACCCACTGAGGAGAACAATGTAACCCCTACTCCCCAAAATAACATACCTACTTCCACTCCAAGAGGTCACAGCACACAGACCTTTGCTCCCCAGGCTACAAGAGACCAGGGGACGGATCCCCCAACAGATTTGGGGGTTCCACCTGTTACCACCAACGTAAATAGGGGGTCTCCACCTGTTTCCACCAATGTAAATCGATGGTCTTCACCTGTGAACCCGGGTATTACTAATGCAGATTGGGGGGTTTCACCAATTAACACCAATGTAGATGGGGGGGTTCCAGTGCTTACCACCAATGTAAATCTGTCCATTAAGTAACAGAGGGTACAGAGACATAGGGCATCCAGAGGGGTCCACACCACAATAGTAACCAGACCCCCACTAGACTCCATTCCAGATCCTATTCCACAATCTGTACCACAGATTATGGATATACCTGTACCTGAACCCGGGACTTTGGGGAACATTCAAAGTACTTCGGGGGAATAGTATTCTGACTCCTACAACACTGGAATTGATCCAGGTGTTGGAGGAGACAGAACGGAACCTGAATATGATTATAGATTCACTCTAATATATGATATTTCTGATAAGGAAAGTTTATTTTCTTAATGATTAATATTTGCAAAAGAAAACTCAGGACAATAATTATTAGTAGACAGTGCTACTAAAGTATGTATCTTCTTGACATCACAGTGAAAGACACTTTAATGACATTTTTTATTATTTATTATTGGAATTATTTTGTTTGATAGTGAAATCAAAAGCTTTAATTGTAAAGATGATAAGGTAATCTTTATGGAAGCATCCCATGCTAGTCTTTTGTATATTATCCATTGTTTATTTAGTGAAATTATACAATACATTTGAACAAACATATATAGTATTTTCATTTTCCTAGATGAGTTATAAGTAAATTTGAAAATTTTATGATCATAGGAGTCAGATTTTTCTAAAATGTAAGTACAAATTTCACATTCTGTAATGTTAAATCATGGCCTATAATGCTCTCAGAATGCACCAAAATGATGCAATTTTAAAAAATTTTCCGGGGGGGCATGCCCCGGACCCCCCTAGAGAACTTCGCGCCCGCCAGGCTCCGCATATGCAAAAATGTTCAGTCAAAAATTTTCAGTTACTTTCAGCCATGATAATATTACACGGACTGACGCATATATACATATAATGAAATTATCAATATTGCAAAAGGTCAAAGGTCAAGGTCGCATTTAGCAGAAAGGTCAAAATCACATTATTATTCAAGAACATGTTGTCATAGAAATTTGAGATTTAGCACAAAATAGGGGCGAGATTAGACATTCTCTAAATACGTGTTTATTAATTATTTGTTGCACCACAAATGGATACAAATGCTGAAAAAAATTAAAGCATAACAATTTCCTCAGTTTTTTCTACATATGCCTAAATTATATAAAAAAAATGTTGGTGCAGAAAGCCAGTAGAAACGTGAAGAAAAACCCTTCAACATAGGATCAGTGGTTCTGAGAGCGGTGGAATTGATGAAAGAATGTGGTTTTCCACTGTGTATTGTGTTGCAATATGAGGATATGTAAACTCAGAAAGATATTATTATATATATTAAAAAAAAAAAGACCACAGTAAGCACCACACTATATGACTGTTTTTGTGGGTTATGATTTTCTTTCTTTCTTTCTTTTTTTTAATCTTTTTAATCTTCAGTATAGTAGATAGGCACTGTTCTCAAGGGTTTTGTGTTGAAATCTGTTTAGTGTATTGTAATTCTTCATGTTCCGATTGAGTTGTGTAATATCTGTTATGTAATAAAAGTAACACAGAAATAGCAGCACATTATTTGGCTGATGGCCACGAGTAGAAACACTTAAACTACACAGTCTAACGACAGAGAGAACTGTTTTCATGTTCCTCCTCAAATAACCAAAGTGAGTTGAGTACACAAGGGGAAAAAAAAGATCCATTCTTTTCTTTTTCTTTTTTTTCTTTTTTCGCCCTAAAGCTTTCCCCTCCTTCCTTTTGTATCCAGTCCACAGTTATCTTATTTCAATGATATGCCCTGCCCTTTGTGAGCTTTGTGAATTCAAAATAGGTGGACTGTGTGATTGAGGAAGGGATTGTTGGGCAGATGGGATTGTTGGCGTCCCTGAGGCATGACTGTCATCCCACATTAGATGTTGTGGGGCCTTGTCAGTAATGACTAGTACTAGTTTTTGCCCCCAGCTTATTAAGAAAGTAAATGCTGTAGGAACAGTGCTGTACCCTCTCCCACTGTGGAGAGAAGGGAAATGTAATGAACAGAATTTTAATGATGCTGAGAAAATGGTGAAATATGCTGTCACAACCACAGCGAGGGTTTTTGTTGGTGGGAAAGTGTGTGTAGACTATATGGTACGTTTCTTGATTTCCAAAAGCATGATTAGAAACACGGGCGACTATAGCAAAGTGAATTATTTTATTAAAATGCACCTCTGGGATTTCTTTTCAAAATTTAATCTCTCAGCCTTGAAGAAAGCAAACAATAAGATGGCTTTATCTTGATTTCAAAAGAAAACTGTTCCCTCTGCTCCCATTTTCTGGCGTCTGTCAGAAACCACACAGCAGATGCAAAGACAGCCTGGTTGGTGTCAGTCTCGTATAAATGATTCCACGTTTGTGCAAAACAATTGCCAAAGATCCAACTTAATACCACTTGTTTTATGTGTTCCTTTTAGTGTCTTTTTTTTCTGTTTGGAAAGTATTTATGCAACAGCTGCTTTATTGTTGAAACAAACACAAGTCTTAAATCTGTCCTGGACTTAAAAAAGTGGTTTAGACCAGAAGTGTCAAGCTTATTTTCTTTCAGCGTCCACATCAAATCTACAAAGGCATAAAACATGTAGTACTAGGCAGAACATGTTAAAGTTGCACTTCAAGTTCATATTTGTTCAAGTTATTTTATATATTTGCAGGTAATAGTTGTCATAGTCTAATGTTTTTGGAACTGAAGTGAGGAAAAATTTGGAGTTGTCATTATTTATAGGCATAATGTAATATTCATTCATTTATTTATTTTTCTACATTAAACCAAAAAGAGCATTTCCAGTAATTAATTCAATGTTATTTTACTTAAAGTCACAATTTGTGTGTATGTGGCCTCTCAACTGAAAGAAATTTGACATCCTTGACAGTTAATATCTTAAGTGTAATTTTTGCATTTTGCAAATTAATCCCGCGGTTCATAGTGGATCAGTTAGTGGGCTGGTTTTGGCCTGCGTACTACATGTTGGACACCCCTCTTTTAGACATTGGGTTGACGTTTGTGTCACAAAAGTATAATACCTCAGTACAGGCTGTTTTACGTCACTCGTGGAGCTGTACAAGACTGTAACAGAAATACAGCGCTTACGTGTCACGTTGCTGGCAGGTTTTGAGTTATATTGTTTGAATTACAGCTTTTGTTTCCTGTTAGGATGCAGCCTGCACTGTGTAAATCTTCCTCACCCATCATGACCTGGTCACCAAACTTTCAGTCAGGAGTTCCTGCCTTATTGTGTCTGGACCTGGGTAGATCCAGGGTGTTGTCTTGGTAACATCCTTCCGTACAGGATTTGGCACCCATGACCTTGTTAAATGGATGAGCAAACTGAGTCACTCATCCTTGTCAATACCATGAGTCATAGGCGTGCATTCATTGGTTGAAATTCAGGTTTGGTCTGCCCATAAAAGGACAAAATAATCAAAAGTATAACATTATTTTGATAAATCGGAGCAGAATAAAAGCTCTCACAGAGGGTGAGGAGTCACAGGCAAGCAGCATTAAACCATTTTATGTCACTGTTGACCTTTTAAGGAGGCCATTTGTTTAATAGTTGTGTGAATATCATGAAAATAGGGCCAGTATTGTATAACGGTACTTAATCAAACAGAGCTGACATTAACTTTTTCACCCCAGCCTTTTGTTTTTGATTGCTATTTTGTTAACTGCTCTGTATTCCATTGAATTATGACCTTACTTGTTCTTATCCAAATTCAAGGATTATAGCGTTTTATATTTTCCCTCATTGTGTTGCCTTGAAAATGTATCACAGTACATCAAGCACCAGCTCTAGAAATAATGTGAGAACTGCACAAGGTTACGCAGCACAGATGTCGGTGCGGAAATAAAGGTGTTCATTAAATTGTTTGATTTTAATTGGTTGTTTGGCACAATACGCTGCTTGGTATCCATGGATTTCATCTGGCATTGGAAAGCTTGAGAATATTTTTTAAGACTGTGCTGGTAATTATAATTTTTCTTGGTATTTATTTCTGGACTTTTGCAGGGCTTGATTTGCAGTGACCTGGTCAGCTAAGAAAACAGGATGTCTGATGTGCAGGGTGTTGATAACCTGAGATAACCATGCAGGCCAATTTAAAATTTTCAGGATTTTTACAAAGATGGATGTAAATCTTTAAATATTTGATGTTTTACTGTGTATATTTTTCTGTAGTGCATATCTAATGTCCAACGACAGATGCTGTTACGCTTGTTTTAAGGTAACATGAATGCTTCATTACAAAGTTAAAAATTATTGTCAATTACAGCATTACTATTGTGATGTAGTACCAGATTTCATACATCAGTAAACAAATGTACTGTAAATGTATGCACCGATTTGTCATTTGTCAACTTATCTGAAGCACTTCCTTTTTTTCACTGAAGTTCATATGATTTAGGTCACAAAGGTTTCATATCAGTAGTTTGATCTCACCTAAGCTTGGCTGTGACAGCCACCAACAATATAGGACAGCCCATCTCAAATAATCTCTTTTAATCCTTTTTCTATTATTGCTTTTTATCAAGTCCAGTTGTGGTTTTACAGTGGAGTTAAAAGCCCATAGTGAAAATGAAAAGCTGCTAAATAGACAAAGTTTGCCATCTAATGGAGAGAATGCAGCACTGCTTTTAGTATACTTTGTTTCTCTCACACATGGCATGTCATTTTCTGTATGCTTCTTCCTACTTTGATATACTTCATCCTACTACATGTTTGTGAATGTGTTTGATAAGTGTCCACATGTGCAATGTAATGTACATTGTTTTCTTTAGTGGTTTGGTCTAGTGTACATAAAACAGAGCAGTTTATTATGTATTATTATTCTAACGCTGTGATAAATAAATGAAAATTAGTAGAATAATAATAATAAATAATTTAAGTATTTCCTTTCATTTATGGCCTTTTCTCTTGTGTTCTTTTTCAGATCCACTGATCCCCCCCCACATTTGAAGAGGTGGTCATCATTGTTGTGCTACAGTCTGTTCCTGTAACCTGTAGTTTCATGGAGGAGTTTTCAGTCGACTGACCCAGTAGGCTGCCTCACTGGATCAGCAGCCATGTCCGCCTGCAGCACTTTCACCGAACACGTGTGGAAACCAGGTGAATGCAAGAACTGCTTCAAACCCAAGAGTCTGCACTGTCTGACTCAGAGTGGTGGAGGGAAACCTCTGTCTGAGCAGAGGCCTCCTTCAACCCAGCAACAGAATCCACCACCTGCTGGAGCCAGAGCCAACCCTAATCTTACCCACAATCCACAGAGGCCTGGCAGTGCTTCTGCTCGTTCGGGACATTTCCGTCCGCCAGTGGCTAAGAAGCCAACAATTGCCGTCAAGCCTACTATGATGCTGTCCTCCTCCTCTGCAGGACTGGATTCAGATGGCAACCCACAACAACCAACAAATGTAGTTGAACAGGGCAAAACATCAGCTTTCACAGTCTGGAATCGCAATGGACTGAACCGTAAAAGGCCTGTTGGGCCCAGTAATAACAACGAAGGAGAGGATGGTAGTGAGGAGATTGAAGGATATGGACAACTGAGCCCAAGAACACCTAGTGGTAATAACAACAGCGGACTGACTGATGTTCTAAAGGAGATTGCTGGGTTAGGGCCAGGACCTAGCCCTTTGCCCCTTTGTGGCTCCAAAGACTTGTTTTGGGGACGTATCAGTAATTCATACAGACGGTCCTTAGAAAGAGGCCTCCCCGCCTCCAGCTGTCTGGCCATGGGAAGCAGCAGTTCTGGGGGTGGTGGTGGTGGTGTTAGCAGTGCTCAGAAACGGGTATCTCTTAGTGATAGTACTGAAATTATTAGCACAGAAGGTGGTCGCTTTTGCTATCCTGACTTTTCTAGTGAAGGTGAAGATGATGAGGAAGATGAGGATGATGATGAAGAGACTGAAAGGGATGATGATGAACATGAGAGCTGGGATGAAAGTGATGAGGAGTTACTAGCTATGGAGATCCGTATGCGAGGCCAACCGCGATTTGCAAATTTCCGTGCTGCCACATTGTCTCCAGTGCCATTTGCTGCAGGGAAGAAATGGAATACCGTGCCACTTCGCAACCGCTCCCTACAGCGCATTTGTGCTGTGGACTATGATGACAGCTACGATGAGATCTTGAATGGTTATCCGTCTATGGACTCAAATGGAGCTCTTCTTCCTTATGGACCTCATGACATGCAAGGGAGTGGTTTTCTCTCAAATTCAGAGTCCACTACCTCGCCTGACTCTTCCTCATCACTGCCAGAGGATTCACGCACAACCTCCAGCAGTGGAAGCAGTGCTCCCTGTCCCCTTCGCAATGGATTACATTCACCCACAATTTCAAAGGCACCTCTTCTTTGCACTTCCCCAAAAAAGGAGCCAGTCCACAGAGCATTAAGCCCACTAAAAATGACTGAAACACACAAAGCTGTCCTGGCCATTAGGTTAGAAGATCAGGATGGCAGAGAAGGTGCACCAATGCCCCAGGCTCTCCCTGGTCAACCAGTCACAATCAGTTTTAGTCCCGCAGAGGAGCAAGCTAAACCTTACCGTGTTGTAAATCTGGAAAAGTCACTGATCTGTAAGCCTTATACTGTAGTTGATGTGTCAGCATCCATGGCCAGCAAAGATGAACAAACTCCCAGTTCAACCCCAAAAACTCAAAATCCATCCATGCCGTCCAGTCCTACATCATTCTGTAGGACTCCTGTGGGCCAGCCCCTTTCTCCAGCTTTACCTAATTCTCCATCTTTTCCTGTTTCACCAGCATCACCCACTTCTGTTGCACCATCAGGTACCCCCCGAAAGAAAACAGGGAGCATACGTTACCAAGAAGTGTGGACTTCAAGCACTAGTCCTCGGCAAAAAATACCAAAAGTGGATCTTGGGATTGGAAGTACTTCTGGTTTCTCAGGCGCTTCTCAACATTGCAATCATAAGTCAGCTCCTACTTCTCCCATAGCAGGGGTGTCTTTCTCTCGAACTGTCCCAGTGAAGTCTCCTAACTTATCAGAGATCAAGTTCAACAGTTTTAATAATGCAGGGATGCCACCTTTCCCTATTATTATCCGAGATGAGCCAGCCTATGCCCGCAGCTCCAAAAATGCTGTGAAGGTACCTATTGTTATCAATCCTAGTGCTTATGACAACTTAGCTGTGTACAAGAGCTTCCTGGGACTTAGTGGAGAACTACCACAGCCCAAAGGGATTGGTAACAGGGTAGCCAGTCATACCTATGAAGAGATTGGATCCTCTGAAAGTGTCCAGTCTTCATCAACTGAGAAAACCTTGTCTGGTAGAGGAACATCAGAAAGAGCTTCCCTTGAAGACACAAAAGCACATCTAGAGACACTATCAAAAGCACCACATTTAATGTCTAGATCCACTTCAGAATCCAGTACTGTGACAAGCACTGTCACTAGTCCTACAGTTGGCTCCATCTTCCTGACTACATCAACAAATTCATTTGCCATAACTACAAACCTTCCTAAAAGTAATCATTCTGCCAGTCCTATTACAAACACATGTAAAACAACTGGAGACAATACTTGCAGTAAAGATGATGATACCAGCATAACTTTATGTGGGTCAGTTGGAAGTCACAGAGAGGAGGCCAGTGCTGTGCTTTCACAGATTGTGGCTTCCATCCAGCCCCCCCAGTCTCCACCAGAATCACCCTCAGCACAGACTAAAACTTTCAGTTCAGAGGACTTATATTCCCTCCCACCTGATGCCATAAAAGAAACTCTTGCTCGACCCAAGTCTCTTTTTTCCCCAGCTGATGTCTGTCTTACCAAGCCCAAGAAGGAAACTCCCTCAAAACTTCTGTCTAAATCGCAAAGTGCATCAGCTGCTGTCTCAATCTCCAGCCCACGATCAGAACCTAACGCCCCCTTCCCTCCCCCCAGATCAACATCTTCACCTTACCATGCATCAAATATCCTCCAGAGACATTTTGGCAATTGGACCAAGAGTTCTGCCTCCAGTTCACCTTTGCGACCTAGCGAGGGTGACACAAGTCCAGGTGGAGAGGTTAGACGTGTTTCTACAGAAAGTTCAAAACCCAAACGCTGGATTTCTTTCAAGAGTTTCTTTCGTCGGCGGAAAGATGAGGATGAACAGAGGGAGAAACTGGAAAGGGAGAAGGAGAAAGGCAAGCTGGTTGGACTTGACGGAACAGTCATTCATATACTTCCACCTCCACCAGTCCAACAGCATCACTGGTTTACAGAAGCCAAACCTGAGGATCCAACCCAGAAATCTACTATCATCTTCACCTACAAACCAGACTCGAGCAGCACCCCTGGTGATGGAGATGGAGAATTACGCATAGAGGAATGTAGAGAAACTACACTACTGAGTCCTGAAGAGAACAAAGAATCCACACCTTTGAGCCTGGAACGAACAACTTCACCAAACACTGCTGGAGGTGACCTCATCAGGTATTTGAACAACATCTTTTTACATAGCTCATTTAAAACCGTCATAACAAAAACCACAGAGTAATTAATCTAACAATAATGGAATAGTTTGTGGTGTTTGTTTAGGTCATTTGTTTTGCTTAGATTCAGTTACCATCACACCTAAATGTGACATTATGAAAGTGATGTTTGTGTGCATTCTGTTTGTATGGTTTCTTATGTTAAGCCTGTCGGTGGACAGTTGTTTTGGTTTTCTTTGGGGTTTTTTTTGTTTTGTTTGTTTTTTGAGGATCAGAAAGTGGTTGAAAAAACTTGGCTTTTGAACAAATTGAGCAGCACACATCAAAACGAGTCTCATAAAACAGCCCCTTAGTGACCCATTAAATAGAATAAGAAGCCACTACAGAGGGAAATGAAATAAGCATAGTGTGAGTTGAGTTTTTCTTCACAAAAATTTGAGTAAATCAAAGCTGCAGGACTCCACATCACTATTACAGATAAAAATAGAAAAAAGTAGTGTTGATATTTCCTTTGGCACTTGTGAGGGTAATTGAGGTTCAAATACTGTTCTACATTATGTTTTGATCTGAGGCCTATTTGATTTATGTCAGTAAAAGTCTTGTAGAAAATGTAATCTATTTTTTGTATGCCCTGCTTTCTAAGGCTCTTGCTGGTATTCTTAATGATTTTTCAAATTAATGAACACGCTCTGCCTTTATTGCGTCTTGACTGTCTAATGAGTCATGATGCATCCATTGCCTGTTTTGCTGCTGCACACAGGGACTGAGTTTGAACAAGAATCCTCAACGTTTGCCAGCTGCTCTTCCACTAGTGCCAGGAGTGCTTCTCCTCCCATCACGCATATCCCTCATCACAAATTAGAGTTGTTTGAACTTCATTTGGCATGCCTCCCTGTCCCACCACATGATCTATGCAGTCTTCGTGGTCTCTTCCCCAATGCCATCCATTACCTGAGCAGTTTGTTCGGTGCACAGTGCTTCATACTCTTACTAGCAATCCAACAGATACTCGACCAGGGATGTCAAAGTCATTTTAATTCAGGGGTGACCCCTGGCACGCTCTGGACTGGCAGCTGTGTTTCACTAAACTACACGCTAGGCTCACACAACCATCTGAGTATAATGTAGTTCAGGCTTTCTGAAAAACAAACGAGCCAATCAGTGTTGGCGGGTGGGACTTCCCATGACTGGGCAGCATTGATGTTCGGCATTCAGTTCCTCTTCAGCTTTTTGCCATTCCCTTATAGTGGCTAGAGTACTCTGGTGTCTCCCTACCAAGCAAAAGCTTTTCAGACATATGCAAGAGGATTTTTGTGGAGTCTCACATGTTGAGACCAAGTTCTGCAAACCACTGACCTACCCATTTTTCATAGGGAACTTCAAGGAATATCCGCTGGCTGTTGCCGATGTTGCTTTTTATCCTCAGATTTTCCCTGCGCAATGGTAATTTACAGACAACGCACTGGTCCATTTAGGCCATACTGTCGCATTTGTTCTGATGGTGGTCTACTTACAGTATGGCTCTTTTTCCTGCTGTCGTTCTGAGCTACGTCACAGCTTGAGTTCCTACGTGAGTGGCTGAAGCGGCGCGTCAATTAAGATGACGGACAGATTCTTCATCTGCTAGGATTTTAGATAAGGCCCCTCCTTTGAAAACAGATTGGTTGTGGAAGGGTCCCAGATGGTATTGTGATACCGGATGGTGACAGTCAGGTTAGGTACCAGATACTATTCCTGGAGACTTTCCATTACAAGTTGTTACTGACTTAAGTTTCGCTCCGTCAAGCTCACACTGATTTTTTTTTTTTTTCGTCGACCATCAAGGACAGAAATGTCTGAACCTCCTTGACCAACCACAGTGTAGTTTGTGGCCTGCCATCATGTGGATTAACCTACCACTATATTTATGATAAACTTTTTTTTAATGTCAGGTCACACATTCATGACACAATGAGGCAAATGACCAATCAGTGGTCTACATTGTTTATAGATCATGTTTTAGTATCTCTTCTCCCATTTTGGAACCTCGGTGGAGCAGATACCAAAAAAGTAGTACCAGGTACAACATTCCAGGTTCTTTTATGTAATGGAAGAACACAAAGTGTATTAGTCAAGCTGTTATCACATAGTGCAAATGCAGCATTACAGATGACAGTAAATCTACAAATACACAAAACATTTACTAATAGAAAACAAATACTCATTTCTCTTGTTCAAATTTTTTGGGTTGAAAAATTTATTTTTTTTTAATTCATTTTTCATCATTTAGGCAACACTTTCACAACTCTACTTTTCTATTCTGTCTCCTTTACGTCTAGAAAAGAGGCTTCATTTTTCCAAAACAACACGACATCAGGTCATCTTTATATTTTGTTTTTATTTGGACTCGGAGGAGAGAACTAAAAACATTTCTGGTGTTTTTTCCTCCTGATTTTAGCTCCAAGCCCAGTGATGCTGCATAGTTCATGTTAACTAAATCTTAGATCGCTCAGAGTTAAACAGCAAATGGCATCCAAAATGACTATGAAACTGAATCAAAGTCAGTCTAATTAGTTTCAGCCTGCAAGGAGTTTGGGTAGTAGTGTAATATTGGTGTGTAGATTGTGAAAGCTACATCTGGTCTGTGATTAACTCCACTAATTATATCCCTGAATGGAGTTTCGGGAATATTATCCCCTGCAGAAAAGCCACATGAACTTCACATGTGATTTTTCACATTTTCACATGTGATAAGAACCTATAAATGTGACCCACCACCACGAAACCAGGCATAAGTGTCTGGAAATCAAAACTGAGTTATCTGTGTAGATTGGTAGAGTGGAAACTAAGGTTTAAGATGGTGAAAAAATTATGTTTCTATCATAAGTAGAACCAAAGTTATGGTCATTTTAATATCCACAGTTGGACCTATTATGCAATTTGCATATTTTTAGATATTGTCCGTTAAAGTTTTGGATTGTTTTGGGGTAGGAAGTCCTTAGCAATGCATAATAATTCGTATCCGATTGACAAAAAATATTCACAGATGTTAAAGGACACTCTGATGGACATGTCACAGAAGTTTTATATATTGTAATAATAGGACAGAATTGCAACGTATTATAATCATTTGGCTTACGCCATTGGACAAGAGCATTCATTATAAGCTTTTACCTCGTACCGAACACTTGGATGTTTACGCACGGAACGGAGACCGGTTTGTTCGGCGAAAAGAGGTGGAAGTCGTCTTTGTCTTTGCTCCGCAATCCTTAAACTTTTGTCACCGCTTAAATAATTGACCCAATAAACACCTTTATTGATTGGATTTCAATGTAATGACCACAGGAACTGAACATAGAGGTGTTAAGGTACCGTTTTTTGATAAGGTGTAAACACAAATAACAAATCACCTTCCAGCCTAAATTTGGCTGTAGCTCTGAACGGCTCAGCGCGACTTATGCCTGGTTTCGTGGTGGCGGGTCACAAATACTATCATAATAACCCTTACAGAAAAAACACATGAATTTCTTATGTATTCCACACACAGAACACATGGTATCAGATATAGTAATGTGTGACTATATGGAGCACATGGGATTCACATAAAATTCCCATGTGAAAAATCACATGTGAAGTTCATGTGTTTTTTCTGTAAGGGATGTTTTTATCCTTCGTGTTAATGCAATAACTTGAAAGATGTTCAGTTTAGGAGTTTTACATGTCAATGAATATCATGGAGAGGAAGAACTGATTCAATTTCAGATGATTTACCATTTCTAGATTGCCCACAAGATGTCACTCCAAAAGTTTAAAATCACTTTATCATTGTTCATATCTGTGGAGCTATTTGTCTGAGTTCAAATTAAGTATAAATGAAAGGACATGACTCGGGGATGCTTCACATCATGATGCCATAGCTGTCTGGTTAAGGATTGGGGGCGTTTGGGGATATACCCTAAATTTTCACTTTTTAGAGTTATAGGCAGGAATGGGAATGTGCTTTTTCAGGTTTATGTGGTTTCTCAAAAGACATTGTAGAATTGTCCACATGGCTGATGAAATAATACTCTTAATATCATTCCCATTACTCTTTCACCCTCTCTGCCACATTGATATTTTAGGAATATCTTCTAAGGCTCATAGATTCCTTTCAAGGTGCCTGGCTCTCCAACATCACTTTTTCTATTTCATGTAATTTTTCATTTCTCTTCCATGCTTTCATTCCACATTCTTCCTCCTTTGAGCCCGGAGCTCTATGAACTCTTAAATATTTCACTCCTCCATCCTGTCAAGAGTTCGGCCCAATTCTGTCTCTTTTCAAGCTTTTCCTGTTGTTTTTTTTTTTTTTTTTTTTTCCCCTTCTCCACTTCAAGCTTAGTCCTGTTTTCCCCTTTGTTGCAGAGGCTTCTGTCTTTCTTTTCACTCCAAACAACTAAGACAACAGTTAATAAGCATGCACTTGACTTGCTATTTATATGCCATGCCAAGCTAATGTCATGCTCATACTGGATTTGTGTTAGCGTGCTATATCTGGCAGCTTGTTTCTTTGGCCAAAGTGATATTGTTACAGACATTACAGAGAAGATGAGAGCATGAAACAACAACAACATTAGTGTTTTAAACCAGGGGTGTCGAACTAATTTACTTTCAGGTTCTACTTTCAGCCCAGTTGGACCTCATGTGGGCCCGACCGGTAAAATAGTGGCACAGCAACCTATGTATAATGACAACTAAAGTTTTTCATAAGAAAACTAAGGGGAGTTTTAACTGCCTCAACTTATCATTTATAAACACAATGTTACACAAACATCTCATAACAGACATATTATTTTTAAACTGTCAGTTTGGAACTGAAATAAGAGCAATTTCTACAATATTATGTCGTAGCTTATTATCAGCACAACTTACAGATCGCAGTGGATTTACAAATACACAATTTAATAACCGATTGAAAATTTGAGGTTATTCATATTTGTTAAGGTTTTTCACATTTTTATATGAAAAGATATTTTGTAGTAGGGCATTAACAGAAACATCGACTAGTCAACACGTCGACTCCTGTAACACAAGTCAACATAAATTTGGAGGAGTCGACAAGTCACATGTTGTTATTTCTCTCCCTTGGCGCCTAAACACAGACTAGTCACACAGCTGCTACATATAAATTGGGATGGTGGGTCTGACAAAACAAAACAGCACAATATGCAAGTTAAATTTAAAATACCACAAAAACACAAGCGTTACGCACGGCATCTGAAGAGGTATCCGCTAGCTAATGTGATTTACATAAGCAGCAGTGCAGACAATGTGCTTTTTTTTTTTTTTTTTTTTTGTGCGTGTTGGCGACCGCACTTCATGTAGGGTGACCATATGTCTGGATTTTGTTTGGATCTACGGCTCTAAAACTGGACCCGGACTGTCTGCAGGTCTGTCACATGTCAGTCCGGGTCCAGTTTTAGAGCCGTAGGTCCAAACAAAATCCAGACATATGGTCAACCTACCAATGTTGTGCAGTTAAAGTTAAAACAAAACTCAAGGTGTTAGCCTTTGCTTTGTTCAGGTTAAAATGTTGATGCTTGTGTCTTGTCAGTGGACATTGTTACGTTGCAGTGCACTTTAATACAAGTTGTTCATTGTTGGACAACAGTTCCTCTGCTGAAAATGTGATGACGTCATCGCGACCCGTCGACTCGACTTCGACTTTATTTATGGATAAGTCGACTTGAAAAAAACTAAAGATGTTGATCCCCTAGTTTGTAAATGTAAATATTTTCATAGGGTACTGATATTTTTTCACATTAAGCCAAGAAGAACATTTATAATTGACATCATTTAAACGTTATTATTCTGGTAATATTTTAGTGGAGCTCACATTGGTCTGTATATGGAACCTGAAATAAAAATGAGTTCTACACCCTGGACTGTCAGTATTTTAAACACTCTTTAAGTGTTTCTCGATATTGGAACCTTTGGAGCATTGGTTGAAGCCCATGGGCCACGTGTTTGACAGCCCTGTTTTAAACCATTTCTAAGTGTTTATTATATTACAAAGCAAAAATACATTTCCAACTACATTACCTAAACACTGATTACCTTACCTTTGCCCTTGTTCTCTTTTTCTGCCTTTACACCACCGACATTCTCCTCTTAACCTGGTGTTTACAACGTTCATTGTGAACTTGTCAATAAGTAACTAAATGACAGAAGGTGTGTTGGTCACATGAACCTTACTCTGTTGTTTATTTTTATGTTTTGTCTCAGGCCTTGGCTTTTGATTAGAAATATAACATTATTCTTGTCTTTTCTTCTTTTTTTTTTTTTGTTTTTTTAGAACTTTCCTCATTTTTTTCCACAGGTTCCACACAATGTTTGAGTAGAAAATGGGACATACTGTATATAGATTTTTTTTTTTTTGTTCCTCTAGTTCAGGGGTGTCAAACATGTGGCCCAGGGGCCAAATCCAGCCCCCAAAAGGGTCCAGTCCGGCCCCTGGGATAAGTTTGTGAAATACAAAAATGACAGTGAATATACTGATAATTTAATTTCAGGTTCCACATACAGATTAAAACGGGTCAGATCAGTAAAATACTATCATAATAATAACCTATAAATACTCACAACTCCACATTTTGCCCTTTGTTAATTTAAACTTTTTTAAGTAATTTTACTGTATTTACACTAAAACTATTATTTCACAAAAACCATGAATAACCTGAACAAAACTAAACATTTTGAAATGTCTGAAGTGTAAGTTTAACAATGTTCTGCCTGTTATTAAATGTTTTGTGTATTTATAGATCCACTAATAAATGATCTGTACATTGTAATTGACGTGTAAATGATAAACTGAGACATAATCTTGTTAAAATTTCATTTAGTTTTCTGAAGAAGTGCCGGTTTATTCATGTTATTCATATTGTTTTAAAGGATAGTTGGTAGATGTGAACATTTTCATCATGTAATTAAATTTTTTATATTTTTTTTTTGCTCTAAAACACAGAGGAAAATTTGGAGTTGACATTATTTATATATTATGTTATTATTTTAGTCGTTCGGCCCAATTCAGATCAAATGAACTAAAACGAGTTTGACACCCCTGCTCTAGGTAGATGTTTTTCCAGTTTGACAGACTATAGTAAGTTATTGGTTACATACCATGACCAGTTCCACAGGTCATTCTACTGGTGTTTTGTTTTGAATGGCAAAAAAAGGGTTAAATCATCTGGGGGCTTTTTTGACTGGAAGCTGTTTTATTGGCTAACAGTGGGCGTGCTCTTCAGTGCTGGCAGGGACGCAGCAGTACCTTAGACAGGTAAGAACATTCACCAAGGGAGAGACGGAGCAAGAAGAAGGAGAGCTACTTCCAGGAAAAAGATTAACTTATTTCTTCACCGGATCCAGCAGAGAATGTAAATACCTGACTTGTTTCCAACATTTCCAGATGGGAAGCTGTGTGAGCCAGTACAGCGGGTAAGCCAGAACCGAGGCTCCATTCTGTAATTCTCAAATACCTGTGACCATCGAGGGGGCATTAAAGGTCATGTTGACTCAGTTGGGAGGAGAGGCTTCTGTGATTATAGAGGTTGTGTTTTGGACCAGTGATTGTTCATTTCACACAGGAAACTTACTGAGATTCTTTGAAATGCACTGGGGCAGCCTCGGTTTGTCTGAACAAGTCGGGTCCTGACATTGGAACATGTAGCAGACATAAAGGTATTTATTATGTGACGGGCCTCTGAAGGTGTCGGTCCACAATAGATGTTTTACTCCTACATGATTTAATGTTATAGTTACAGTATGTGGTAATTTGGTGTCTTTTATATTAGATGAATATTTTTGCCTGTGATACTAGTTCGTTAAGAAATAATTGACATTTTTAAGTGGAACATGATTTTTTTATTATTTTTTTTTTGCCCCCCCAGTAGTGTTATTGTACCTGCTTATCACTTACTGTACACGTGCTGTTACTAAAACTAGAACACAGTATTGATGCACAAAGTCGTGCAGGCAGAACAGGGAAGGAAAGAAGAGGAAACTGATTTAGTATTTGAAGTTATGTGTTAGTTTTATGTTTTAGCAGATATTTTTAGTTTATTCCCTGTTCCTTTAGCTCACTCAAAAACCATGACAGGCCTTTTATGTAAACTCTCTACTAACCCTGAAGTAATCCACAATGGCAGCTTAGAGCCTATTGATCAGCAGTCTTTACCCACAGAGCTTATAGCCCACAAAGACAGAAGACAGAACTTAAATGTGTCAGATGTGATGCTTCAGACACACTGACCCAGGGGTGGAAACAAACACAGACATCTGAGCAGTTTTCTTTGGCTTTTTTTTTTTTTTTTTTTTTTTTTATCACTCCTTGCTTAAGATATTCAAAATGAAACATTCCTACTCTTATCTGTACTTGTGTTTCTCCAACTTTTCACTGTTTTTAGAATGTTGTAAGATGATGTTATGTTAGATGTGTTATTTGACACCACAAGAAGAGTGACTATAATGTTATCCTCTGTATTTTGCAAAAGCAGGTGTTTAATTTATTTCATTTAATCTATTTAGCATGATGTTCATAACAGCTCAATGTAAATTTAAAGGTTATTAATTATATCAGAACAGAGAAAAACCGAAAAAAGAGTGAGTTTTTCCAGTAAAATAAGTAATTAACTCCACATAAAAAAAACATCTATAACCACAGCCATTTGTCCAACTACATGAAATCATTTTTTGTACATGTTTCCACATTCACTGAATGTCCAAATATATCATATCTGATGCCAGTACAAAGCTGAGAAACTGCATTTTAGTTTAATAATTTAAATGTATTTGAAGGAGCCGTGTTTCAAACATTTCACATCAGCTGATGCTTTTGATCACCAAAATAATGGACATGTTTAAAAAAAAAAGCAGAGAGTTAAGATCTTCCATTAAAGTTGTCTTTTTAGATGTTTCTCTTCCCTAATGCATATCTCCTCTAGAGGTCAAAGGAGAGGATTTTTTTTTCTTTTATTATTTGTTTCATCCACAATAATGTTGTTCTAATACACTTACTGACCGTTCTTAACTTACTTCATTTAATGCCTACAGTGAAGATAGAATTCTCTAACTGAAGCCTGTTAACATATTCAATGATTCTTCCTACAACTAGTTTTCATAACTGCTGTCTTGCTGGTTTGAGTGTTTTTACCTTATTTTTCTGCTATTACCTAATTGAACCTGTTTTATTTATATTGTAATGTATTACAGTAAGCGTTTCCTATTTTCTACAGGTTTGGCAGCAGGTGAATTATTAGTCACATCTTTACATCATTACTCATTTTACAAGTGTAATCTATGTTAGAGTCATAGGAAATTACATGTATGATTCAGAATAATTCAGTGATGTCTACAGCCCTGCCCATGCAATGCCAGTGGATATTAACACATCCCTCTAAACCACAGGTGTCAAACATGTGGCCCAGGGGCCAAAACCAGCCCGCCAAAGGGTCCAATCTGGGGTCCAATCTGGTCCATGGACCATTTGACCACATGCAATTTACACTGAGGATATTAACAGTCAAAGAAGTTAAAGTCATTTGGGGTTAATTCAATCTAAAGTGGATGAGACTAGAAAAATACTATCACAATAACATAGGAATAAAGCAAACCAACTTAAAGCAGATTTTTCTTTTTCTTTTAGTGCTATAAAATGCTTGCCTTTTATAAATGGGAAAATGGGAATAACCTGAATTGTGTGTGGAATTTTACCAATATTCAGCCGGTTACTAAATGTTGTCTATATTTGGCGATCTACTGTCATCTCTCAGTTGTGGTGCACATGTATAAATGATAAACTAAAGCATAATATTGTCATCATTGCACTTACTTTTCAGGTTGTTCATATTTGTCCATGCTATGTTCAAGTACAGTTTGTAGATGAAAACATTTTTATTGCAGAATTTTGTTTGTTTTTTTCACTCAAAAACAGAGAAAACTTTGGCGTTGACATTATTTTAGACGTTTTTATCTTCTTCTTTATATTAGTTTACTGGTGCGGCCCTCTTTAGATCATATGAGGCTGTATATGGCCCCTGAACTAAAATTTGTTTTCACACCCCTGCTCTAAACTGTAAGTGACCTTTTGTCTGTTTTGTTTTGCTGTAGCTCGTTTTAAATTGTCCTAGTCTGCAGACAAACAGCTATAGAAGCATCAAACTGACAATTATTGCAAGTGTAGTAAACCGTATACCACCGAAAGTACACTAGAAAATGCAGTGAAAAACAGATGGCAGCTTTAACCACTACAGTGAGTACAACAAGGGCTAAATTGTACAGGTGTTCAGCGTGTCACCTAACCTGAGCTGCCACAACCCAGTTAGCCTGAGGCTGTAGTATCTCACACAGTTCACAGTGAAAGACGGCGGCAGACCTACATCAGATCCAGGGTCAATAACCCAGTCTTTGAGGGTCTTATTCACTGTTATCAGAGGATCAGACTGATTCCATATGGCTTCATGAAACACCAGCTGTTGGTGTTGATTGATGGTAGAGCAGGGAAACGTGCACAAAAAGCTACTTATGTTTTGATGTTTTAGTTACAGATGTAATGAAAGGACATGTTTTTTGGTTAAGAAAAAGTTGTTTTCTCGCTCTGTACCCAGTCACATGACAGAAAAATGAGTACATTAAATATGGGGATCAGTGCGGGGGTTTATAATTAAGTGCCTTTGTTGACCATAAAGTTAAAACTATTTTGTTTGCAGACACTTTAATTGTTTTGTCCTATTTCTACTCATCAGTAATTACATTTAACCACCTGCAGTGATTACATACTCAGTCTTTATCAAGAATAAATCACATCATACAAATCATTAAAGCTGCGTATGACTTGAGTCCACAATTTTTCATTAGATCTGTAAAACCTGAGTCACAGCCTAAGTACTCCAAATCTATGTCCTGAATCTCTTCCTTTGCGATGAATAATTATAATAATAATATTAGAATTGTTGACCAAGGGAGCCAGTAAATCACCCAGATATTTTATGGACATTTGTTGCAACATGCAGCATTATGGGTAACGGTGTACTTTATTCTGATTGTTGTTGGTTTCATTATATTGCAGTTTATTTTTAATCTCGCCAAACTCAATGAATACTTTAGATATCACCATAAAATTACATGGGCATATACATATAGCTAATGCATGTCAGATGTAATAATCCATTTGAGTAAAGGTCAAAGTCACATTATCTGGTTATACCTAAAGAATGGAGGGTTACGTAACTTTCCTATTGGTACCAAACAATGTTGTTATTGAAGGAACAATGCGGAATGAAGATTTCTACAATTCTCATTTTCTCATATTTAGTATGAGTAGACATATCACGCTATAACTTAATCAATACTGGATACATGATCATAATATTATACGCACTGATGCATATATACATATAACGAAATTATCAATATTGCAAAAGGTCACAGGTAAAAGATGCAATTAGCAGAAAGGTCAAAATCACATTATTGGCTCTAATCCAAGAATGGGTTGTCATAGAAACTTGAGATTGGCACAAAATAGGGGCGAGATTAGGCATTATCTGAATACTTGTTTATGATGGAGTACACGTCAAAATCGTTCACCTCGACTCAAAGACCATCAGATTTGTACTACTAAGACTATGACTCAGGTTTTATAGATTTGATGAAAAACTGGTGACAAGTCACATGCAGCTTTAAAGATGAAACTTTTTTTTTCAACTTACTTCGTAACGGTGTACTTTATTCTAACTGTTGTTGGTTTCATTGTATCGTGTATTTTTTTTTTTTTTTTTTTTTTTTTTTTTTTTTTTTTTAATAGAAACTTAAGAATAATCATGGACAAGTGAAAGCAGATTTAGGTCACTAATAATAACAGATTTTTATATTATATTAGTTGGGTATAGTTTTCAAGATACAGTGCCAAAAAACATAAATGACAATTAAAGAGAGAATAGGTTTGACTCAGCAGAATTTGTTTTTTAAATTTGAATAAATTAAGGTTTCAGATTCCCTCTAGTGTAAGGTTTATAAATCTGTAATCCAAATATACATGAGAGTACATGTAGTTGGAATAAAACTATATTTATATCTTCAAAACATTAGCTAACCAGCCCCTTATTATTTGATTTTCAGTGCACCTTATCAAAATATGTGAGATTGTCATTTTATCTCTGAAGCTGTGATTTTCCAAAGGAATTTACACCAGTTGATTTATTTACAATGAAAGTGTTTTAAAGACATTTTAGATCTTTGTAGGAGAATTTACAGTTAGTGTTAGCGCTCTAAAATGTTTTGAAGTGAAAGCCTGATAGCAAATGACTTTCTGATGTGGACGCACTAACTGTTGTTCCATAAACTTTGCCGATACCAAGAGGATGATACAGTTTTTTCTTCTTTTAGTGTCCGGGGAAATGAAAAAATCTGAATTATATTTGTGTAAAACAAAAAGGTCTTTTAGACCTTAATTGAATAGGTTTAAATTTAATTACAAATTACATTGTTTTTTAATGTTTTCCTTTTTTTTATATTCACATTTCTCTTTGTTTCTGGTTTAAATGTTATTTGAAAAGAAAAAAGATTAAAGTTAAAAGATATATTACCATATTATGAAGACAACAAACTGATAAATACTGACCAGTGCCTTTGTTGTTGGCCGATACATCCCTACTTTCCGACTTCTGCTGAATATTTTTACCATAGCCCGTCCATGTGTTGTAGCGCGATGTTTCCATTCATGTCATTTTATTATACAGTGACGCTTGTCAGGCGACCGTCTGTCACTTTCTTAATAAGACACATAGAGTATGTAGCCGATCGCCTGCACAATGTGCATCTTTGCCAGCGATATGCTACAGTATACAGTCTGACACTTCCCTTCATAGCATCCCCAGGGTTTTCACACTGCAATCGGAGTCACTCTGCAATTTCATCTCCGACAGTGATAATGAGGCGAGCTGTAATATATGACCCAGATTTTTAGTGCCTACAACTGTGGTGGGTCTCTGTTGGTGCATAGTGACGGCATGTCATCCTGTGCAATGTTCTACAATCATCTTCTCATCATATGTCACTGTGACAAGCAGCTTTACAATGGAGACATAAAATATAGCACATCATAAAAAGGGCAGGTGCAGAGTTTCGTGGCACACAATCCATCAGCATGAGAGTTTATTGAGGCGACAGTTTCCTTCAGTGTCACTTAGCTTTCTATGTTTGTCAGGCACCAGACAAGGGGGGGGGGGGGGAATTTGTTTTTCTTCAGTTAACGTGGTTTTTAAGTATCTTTTTAAGGTAAGACATCCCTTTATTATTCCCACTAGGGGAAATTTCAGGTTTACAGCAGCAAGATTATAGCACAGTACACAAGAGTAATCACTTCTATATATTATAAATCATTCTTTATACAGTATACAGTTGTTAATTTTTTTTTTAATATACATATATGTTTTAATATATTTAAATTGTGTAATAATTGTGCCTTTTTTTACAACCAGAATGCTTTAATTAACCCCTGGAGTGCACTGAGTGAAAAGCAAATAATCACATGTGATCATCACATTCCAGTCTGCCACCATGTTGTCACACCGGCGGTTTACTGAGGCTGATTTAGATGAAATCTCTCACCTCTTTAAAACACTTCAAATCCTAACCCACCCACTGTCGCAGAGGGATCGTCAGCACATATTAACACACTTCATTCTGACCTGTTTTGCCTTTTTTTTCTCTTTTCGTTCCCTGAGGCTACATATGTCTAGCTGCATATAAAACACCTCTGACTTCAAAACTCCGCCAACAGCTGAGAGGCTCCAGCTCATAACTGTGAATTTGAGGGAGGATATGATTTAAAACAGTATAAAACACACAGTTATAATTAGCTCACCTGTGTGTAATGACAGATAATGCCATCTGTTTAGTGTTTATTTTTGCACATACTTGTTCCTTGTACACAGCCCAGCCTAAAAAGATCCCAAAATCAAATGTTATTTATGCGACATTTCCATTACATGGGACTAAGGGTGGGCAATATATCATTAATGATAATATTGAATTTGTTATTTTGACACCGTGCAATTTTACACCGAGTATTCATACTGTCTCAAAAAGAAAACAACTGAACAATGCGTCAACATCTTCATTGGCCCCCTGGGGGGCAGTACTACCCCTGTTGAGAAACACTGATGTAAAAGAACCTGAAATTCAATTCAATTCAATTCAATTTTATTTATAAAGCCCTAAATCACAACAAAGTCGTCTCAGAGGGCTTTACAAAAACACAATCAACTACAGAAATACATGAAAAGTCCCAGGCATCCCCTTAGACCCTCCTTCTCGGCAAGAAAAAACTTCAAAACCCAGTGGGAAAAAGAAGAAATCTTGAGGAGAACCACATTGAAGGAGAGATCCACTCCCATGGACGGACAGGCTATAGATGAACGTCCATTTATAAATGAAGGAGGGGGGGCTGGTCCAGACAGGCAGGGGCGGTGGTCCGGGGTCACAGGTCGGCACAGGCGAGATACTGCAGATCCTGTCGTCCATGGCTCCCGTGCAGACACTGTCAGGGGAGCCACCACTCCCCCCGGGGGGGGAGGGGGGAAAGGGGACACCAGGTGACTAGTCATGAACAGACTTGGTATGAAAGATAGGTTGTAAAAATTACAGAAACAGGTGTGAGGGAGAGAAAGAGAAGAAAGAACTCAGTGTCTGTACTTCCCCCAGCATTCTATCTCCTAGGGCAGCCTAGACTGAACTGTGACTCATACATCATGTATACATGATATATGAGTCACATAATTTTTAACTAACTTGACCATAGGCTTTCTCAAACAGGAATGTTTTAAGCCTAATTTTAAATGTAGAGACTGTGTCGGCGTCTTTAATATTAAAGGGAAGCTGATTCCATAAGACAGGGGCCTGATAACTAAAGGCTCTAGCTCCTACTGTACTTTTAGAAACCCTAGGAACTTTCAATAAACCTGCATTCTGAGAACGAAGGGTTCTATTGGGTTGGTACGGAACCAGATCATCTTTAAGATAAGAGGGGCCCATACCATTAATGGTTTTATATGCAAGGAGGAGGATTTTAAATTTAATTCTAGACTCAACTGGTAGCCAGTGAAGGGTTTGCAGCACAGGGGTGATGTGTTCTCTTCTATTTGATCCTGTTAATAATCTTGCTGCTGCATTTTGAACCAGTTGCAAGCTTTTTAGGGAATATTTAGGACACGCTACAAGTAAGGAGTTACAATAATCTAATCGTGATGTAACAAATGCATGAATTAATTTTTCTGCAGTCGTTTTAGACAGAATATTCCTAATTTTGGCTATGTTGCGCAGGTGAAAGAAGGCTGTTCTGCAAGTTTGGTTAATATGCATTTTGAATGAAAGATCTGGATCAAATAAAACTCCTACATTTTTAACTGTGGCACTGGGTGTTACACTTAAGTTGTCCAGAGTAACTATCTGGTCAGGTAGGGAGTCTCTCGCATTTTTAGGACCAATTATAATGACTTCAGTTTTTTCAGGGTTCAATAAAAGATAATTGGCACTCATCCAAATTTTTATGTCTTGTACACAAGTACTTAGTTTATCTATTTGTCTGGTCTGATCAGGTTTAATCGATAAATATAGCTGTGTGTCATCCGCATAACAATGAAAATTAATGCCATAATTTCTAATGATGTTACCTAAAGGGAGCATATATAGTGTAAACAAAATAGGCCCAAGGACTGACCCTTGAGGAACGACATAATTAACTCTGGAGGACTGCGATGATTGTTGGTTGATGTGAACAAATTGGTAGCGATTAGATAAATATGATTTAAACCAGCAGAGGGCTGCTCCTCTAATACCTATATCACATTCTAATCTGTGCAAGATACTGTGGTCAATGGTGTCAAAGGCTGCACTAAGGTCTAATAAGACCAGGACCGATATTAATCCGATGTCAGCGGCTAATAATAAGTCATTAGTAACTTTAACTAACGCCGTTTCAGTGCTATGATGGGCACGAAAGCCAGACTGAAACTGTTCAAATAGAACAACTAAATCTGGTAATGAAGTTTTTTACTTGCTCAGCTGAGGTTCCAAAATGCGTGAAGCGACACTAAACTTTTCCACCTTCATGGTCAAAGCACTTTAGATTAGCCTCGCATTCACCCATTCACACACACTCATACACCAGTAGGTTTCTAAGGTCAGTCTAAGTCAGGGTTCAGTGTCATGCCCAAGGACACTTTGACATGTGGACAGCCAGAACCACTAACCTCTCGGTCATTCTGCGAGAGAGGTTGGCGGTCACTCTACCAACTGAGCCGCAGCCGTCCCATAATATAAACACTGCAAATGACTGATTGGCCATTTAAAAATGAACAGATGTGGAAGTGTAGGCTAAACATAGCTGTAAGATAATCCATGATGGTTTATCCATTATCAATTTCTGTCCTTGGTGGTCGATGAAAAGATTCAGTGTGAGCTTGACTTGGCAACATGCAATAAGGAAGTTGATCAGCAACTCTGAGTAGACATCACTGAAGTTGCACACAGGGTCACTATGATGATCAGATACTCTAAAGTCTGTAGTATCATGTAATGGACACAGTCTCCAAGAATAGTATCTGGTCCCCAAGCCAAATCGAGCCAGTACCACTTAGCATTTATTTAGTTTTACATTGTTATGTATAAATATTTTGTGGAGGAAGAAATATCTGTTTAGATAAATATCCATACATTACTGGAGCTGTAAAGCATTACTCATCTATGATTATGATCTTATATTATGACCTTGACTCATTGTATTTATTTGCAAATGTGAATATTTTGCACATATTAAAGATTTTATTCTGTGTAGTTTATGTCTTTTGTAACATGTGGAGCAGTTCTCCAATTTCCTCGAATTATGTGTATAGTACGTTGGTGCAGTGACAAGCTTTATCTTATCTCATGTGAATTCATCAGAACACTTTGTTCATCCTCATTAAATACTAGTCTTTGATACACAATTCTTAATCCTCAGACTGTTTCTTTTAGAGTTGGCAGATATCGCCACGCAGAATGAAACTTTAAAACAAACAAATGAATGAAAGTAAAAACTGCACAGTTTTTCATGAGCCATAAACATATTATTAAAACCATTGGGACTGACTAAGCTGTTTATTTTCCTGTTTCATCTGCAGCCAGGTACCAGCCAGCGCCAGGGATACCAGGGAACCGGACTTGCACAGTGCTACATCCCTGCCTGCCAGAGTGAATCTGGGTCTGGTGCTTGGGGAGGGTGAAGATGGCCATGCCAACCAGGTTACCACCCAAGCTTCAGCCAGTGAGGGCAGCGCCAGCGTTGGAGAGCCAGAAGAAGATGGAAATCATTCCCATCACTCCCACTCTCCTGCCTCCAGCCAATGCAGTGCCACATACAGCAACTTAGGTAAGAGCAGAACTTTATGGGGCAGCTGAAGAACTTGTGTACATCTGCACTTCACTATGTAATAATGTTTAAAATACGCTTTCAGTGACATTTAGTATGTTGTTTGAAGATGCTACAAAGTCAAAATTCTTTCAGTCACTACGTAAGTGCGTGGTGTTCTCGATAAGTACAAAAATAGGACCAATGACTCTGTATCTCACTGACGTGTTCTATTAACCCTTGTGTGGTCCTTCGTAAATGGCACACTGGCTGTGTCCTACAATTGGGTCTTAAAGAGCCAGATTCCAAAGTTCAGTTCCATAGACTCATCACCCCACCCCCCAAGGATATTTTACTGTTTTAAGTAGTAAGCAATGGTACCATACAATACATATAAAAAGGTAAATTTTTTAGCCACCGGGTCACTCTGACCCGAAGGACCGCACAAGGGTTAAGAGTCAACAAGAGTCCACAATCTCTGCTTTGTTAGCTCATCAATGCATTCTAATCCTTCATGGTGTAGTATTGTCATATTTCACACGTCTGCTATTCGTGCTCAGTACTAGTTATATTAATATCTGCAACCATCTCCATGTTATAAGCATCAAAATATGGACCATTATAAGTAATGGCAAATGTTTAATATTTCAAAAATTCATCAGAAATCTCAATTTCTCAAAATGAATGGGAGCAAGACCAGACAAAAGAAATACCAAATGAGATATGGTTAGAGGAATGGAAATCTCAATCCTGTACTAGAAAATGTACTAACATGGAGGGGTTTCTGTTGGACATGTCTGGTCTGCTTCTTTATAACACTTTATATGGAACTAGCTCATTTCTGGAGTTGGTTTTCCCTGCTGGTGGGAGTGCAGTTCACTCGAGGCAGATCAACCACATGTATGATCTGATCTTGTCCTCGTATTGTTGGCTTTTGGGGAAATCTGATCAAACTGATGTCGATTTTTGGTTTTCACTTCGATATGCCATTTAATACATTGTTTTTCAGTATTCCACCAGAGGAACTAGGTAAAAGTGACTTATATCTATTTAGAATTTTGCTTGCAAATACAATGATGACAGACAACTTCTGCCTACAACTAAATCTTTATTCAATCTACAGACACTAAACAGTATGTGAATGTTTGAATGTACCTGTAACCTTATTTATGATTTTATGTTTTATTTTCTTTATATTTTCTGCATTATAAAACGGTAAAGAGTAGAGTTGCAAAAAAAAAACCCTACATTTCTCAAAAATATGAACAAACTTTGTAGACGTTGTCAAAAGGAGGTTTACATAAAAAAAAAATCTGAAATTAATTCAACAATTTGCAAGAGAAGATGATAAAGATGAAGACGACGCCTAACACAGCGCCTTCACAACAGTTCATGGCCGACGGGCGAACTAGTAAAACTGTGTTCATTTACCGAACACATCGACACAAAGGATGTGACAGGTTCAGCTTTCACAGGAATAATTAGATTTTAACAAAATTTCAGATACACTACAGTAAAACCTCGTGCTGTAAATTTCATTCAGTGGTTTTGAAATGTTATTAAATAAATAAGAGCAGAGTTTGGTTATGTGAAGGAGTGAAACCTATGAGCATCTCAAACACATGTGTTCATGCAGCGTGAACATATGTGTTTCTCCAGAGTTTCCCACTCTGGAAGGAGTCTTCAGATTTGTGCGTGTTCACACCCTGATGGCGTTGGCTTTGTGTAAATGAAATGCACTTCTGATAAAATATGCTGTCAGATTTAGCCATAATCATCTTCGTGTAAATTACCCCTTAGTATTTGATTTATTTGAACATAAAAAAAACACAATAATAATAATGAAAAAGAAAACATACATAAAAAAAACAAGCATGTTCAAAAGGAGTGGGTGGAAGTTAACACTTATAAAATCCCACCCCTTCTTATTGTATCAACTTTTCTAACAAAATCCCCTTCCTCCAAAAGAAAAGAACAACTGTTTCCGATGCATACATACATACATACATGCATATATACATACATACATACATATAACATAAAATGAAAACCATACACAAGAATAAATACAGAACCAACAACAACACTCAATAGTAATAAATAATAATAATAATGTATTTGTGGAAAAAGACATGGAAAAACACAAAAAATAAACCAAGAAATGAAAATAAGCTGACACTAATAACTCAATATGGATCCAAAATGAGCCACTGTGGTCAAAATAAATACAGAATTTTCAAACATAGGAAAACCTTCACACCTCCATCTCATTCTCATATTGTAGAAAGATATATCTATTGTTTTAAACTGATGTAGACGATGACACTGTTTAAGCTCCTCCCTTAAACTGTTCCACAGTTTGGAACTGTTATAACAATTACATAATAACAATTGCATAACAATTGTTTTTGATGCGTTATTTTTTCCCATGACTATGTGTACTGTTTGTAATCAATTTTATAGGGCAGTAACTTTCAACAGAATCTTACTTACTCAACTTGATCTCATGTTGGTTGCATCACAATCACTGTGGGTACAGCTCATATATGTTCGTGTAGTTGTTATCTTGTTTTTGTCTTTTTTTTAAATGCACTATGGAAAAGTCACTACAGGAAGGTTTCACAGGCTGCTACCAGGACAGGGGGTGGGTCAGGTTCAGATTAGAGAGGCTTACAGTATCAATCTTATATCAATTACATTTCTGTACAATGTTTCATACATAACAGAAGTAGTGACACATAGTCATAGCATTTAGTTTACAGCTCAAAAGTACTTGCAGCATTAGTCTCTTATTCTCAATGAGTTGCCATAGATACTTCACATAGGACTCCTCTGTCTCCATTTCGCCTCAGTCAAAAATGACTGTTTTTAACTTTCCTCGTCTCTCCATGTGACAAGCCATAATTTATTCCGCGCTAAAACAGCTGGAGTGCAATATCTCAGCACATCTCGTCACCAACAGCCTTCAGTTTGAATAGTCTGACTAAAGTCATTTTGGCCCGAGTTTGAGATCTGTCTTCTGCCATCCGTTCCCATTTTGGTTTTAATACAATTGAGGGCTCTGTTAGTCACTCTAACAAAGCAACTAATTCTCAAATAGCTTTTATCATTGGCAAAGTACAACCATTACTGTCACCAAAGCTGTTAGGGTCACATTATATCTCAGTCTAATTATTATGCCTTTTTCATCCTCTTAATATTCATTATTCTTAGGAGTAACATTTCCATATTCATGTTTGCTCTGAACAATGCATGATGGTCCTCAGCACCTCTTGGGCCTAAAACTATTCAATTTCAGCCAGTTGAGTCATTTTAATAGTGGTCGGTTATTTGCAGTGCACATATATAAAGGGTTTTTTTGCACCTTCAAACCGCATCTGAGTGGAATTCAAAGAAATACATGGTACATCCTCAACCTCAGCTGTGATTAGAGTCAATATTCAAGTGAAATAAGATAGAGAGACGTTCAGAAACGTGTTTTGAAGCTCTAACATGGCATAGAAATGTGGGGCAAGGACAAGGGTGTCTCCTTTCAGTTCAGAGGCTACATTCAGCACAATATGATCTTAAATGAATCAGACCAGTAAAACGATAATTACATTATGAAAGTGTTTACATCTATAAAGTTTCCTTAAAAATATGAATAACATGAACAACCTGAAATTTGTTAAGGAAAGTTAGAGCAGTTTTAATGATAGTTTGACTCAGATTATCATTTACACGTGTGTATTACAACTTACAGATCACAGTAGATCAACAAATATGCAAAACATTTATTAACAGGCAGAACATTAGTCACATTACTTTGACTTTTCTTAAGATATTTTAGGTTGTTCATATTTGTTCCCCAACATTTTTGGTGAAAACATAGTTTGTTAAATTCAAACATTTTTATGGAATTGTATTTTTTTTACACTAAAACAAAGACGCATTTGAAATTGTCATTATTTAAATATTATATATATATATATATATATATATATATATATATATATATATATATATATATATATATATATATATATATATATATATATATATATATATATATTTATTATTTATTTATTTATTTATTTATTTTTTTTCGTAAATTAATCCCACAGTCCTGATTGGACCGTTTGATGCGCTAAGTTTGGCTCATGGTCCATATGTTTGATCCCTGTGCTCAAGATACCAGGGTCCTAAAATGATCTCGCAGTTATTTGGACAAAAAAAACAAAAAACACCTACACCCTTTGCTTACGCTTCTACTTTTGCACATAGACAGAATGAAAATGGCTCCTTTTTGACCAGTCATTGTGGCGTTAATGAGAAAGACATAAAAGAAGTTTACAACAAAGCAGCAGTTTGTAGATGTTTTATTTCCACATTATTAAAAGAAATGAATACAGGAAACATATGGAAACTTTTGAAATTATTTCCTAAACTTTTTAGCAGCTTGTAAAGCTGTTTAACTTAGCTGTAACCATAAACGATGAAGGAATCAAACATCCACATAAAAAATATATTATTGTAGAGCTACAAACAGAGCATATATTCATTTGAAATCATAGTGAAGCCATGTGCTCCTTCTTTCATTATTGTCAGCAACTCAGTCCATCAAAGATTAACATAAACAAAATCCATTAGGATTTTAAACCTGCAGAGGAATAAGAGAGTGGGAGGTGTAGTTCTCAAACATAGCCATGGATTTAAAACATGGAGCTCGCTCTATGTGGGAATGAATCTCACTGTGATCAAGTGGTATGTGAGAGGAAAAGAACAGAAAAACCGAATGGTAGGATACAGAGTGTGGGTTTGCACTATGGAGGTGCTTTGTTGTTCATTGACACGTTTTCTTGTGTGGTTGTGTGAGGTTTAAATGTGGCGTTGGCCCTGGTTCTCCTCTATGGAGGGGGAAAAAAAGGTGCTTCATCCAACACCTGTGTTTGCGTAGAACTGTAGCACTAGTCGGTGTCATTTACAAGCCGCTGTGTTTGTGTATTTGTGAATCTCACGACACACGTAAGCTATGTTTAAGATGGATATACTCTGAACGTGCTAAAAGCTCCCCCGATAATGCACGATGAGCCGCCTGCAGCTGAATTTGACTTCAGCGCACTGCTAATGAGGAACAGGACGCTAGTGTTTTGTGTGTTTTTCCTGCCTTCATGTACACCATCAATTTTGGTACGGGGATGGTTTTCAGGCCTTCAGGATGAATAACCACGCTGCTATGAGTTTCCCACATCAGTCTTGGCTTTGTCTACATCACATTTTAACTATCTGAATGGTCTGTCCATCTCTCTCTTAGCTGCGGTAACTCTTGCTTCCCCACATCTCAGTGGAGCACATACTCACTTTGCAGGCTTAAGTGTCTCTCTCTCTCACTCTATATACACTATACACACACTTGGATTTTAATCAGAGCATCAGGCAGTGGGAGGCAGAGCACTCGCTGCCTCACTTACTGAGAAATCTCCAGTGCTTGTGGGAGCGCTGAGCCTGCCTGTTGGCATCGGCAACTCCGTGCAGACTCCTTGAGATGGACGCAGAGATTTCAATTTACCTCCCTGTTCAGCCGCTCGGTCAGATTTACCTAAAAACTTTGAAGCATTAGAGGATTTAAGGTAGGCTTGTTCTGCTTGTTTTTCCTCTTTGTCTCTGTCTTTTGTTGTTGTTATTTTTTCTTTTCTTTTTTTTTTTTACAAGGACTCTTGTCTTTTCGTGTTTATTTCTTTCTTTCACTTGAGCAACTACTTCTTTTTGCTTTAATTGTATGTCTCTGTTGTGCATTTGTTTCCACCACCTCCATTTTCTCTTGTTTCACACTGTAGGATAATTACTGCACTATGGCAACAAGTTCCTTCATCCCTGTACTGTATATACAAACCATCAGAAAATAACCCCCCTCCCTTTTTTTTTAGCTTGAATTGTTAGTTGTAATAAACCAAATGACACCATTTAGATTTTATATAGATTCATTCATAATATATATTATTTCTTTTTCCATAAAATAAAGCACAGTAAATTTAAAGCAGCTTTAGAAATAATACAACTTTTTTTATTCAAACACATGATCATCACTTGTCTGTGTACTTTTTTATTAGTCTACAAAGTGTAATAGTTATACAGAGATAATTCAGTTTGGAAGGATAACAGACTCTTATGTAATACATGAAGTCACAGCCACATTGCAGCAATAGAAGAGCTCACTGGACAAGAGGGAACGGTCGTTTTCTTGGATTACTGCAGACTGCTAGACGAACACATTAAATATACTCGTTCCAGAGGATTAACAAGACTCATTTACTGGATCCTGACTGTAAATTCTTAAGGCATCTTCTGCTTTCTTAAGCTGATGGCAGTGTGACATGCATGTGAGGAGTTACTCATATCACTTTAACCAGGAATTTTTATTTAATTTATTGGTGTGAGGCTTGTTTTTCTCCCAGTTGTTGCCATGTTTATTCCCTGCAAATAGACAACTCCTTATTCTGAGAGATGGGACTAGTATTTTGATGGCGGGTGTAACTTTGGAAGGTGTCATCAGTGCTTCACTGTCATTTTCCTGAAGATGATGATTGTGGCTCCTTCATACTTCTACTCCGTTAACCCATAAAGACCCAGTTCTACTTTTATGACAGTTCAAATTTTTTCTCTCTATTTAATCTTTCTTAAAGGTAGGGTAGGACATTTTGGAAAACGGTTCCTGCAAGCTATATTTTGAAAGTATACACACCCATGCCTCTTCGTCAGCCTCCGCTCGAAACCATGTCTTCAAAAATACATCAACGCACAATCACGGATATTCACGAGCATTCACGAAAACTCATCGTCAATTATCATCCTAAATAACAAAACAATAAGCAACATTTATCAGTTTGTGTCACATGAAGCTTAGCTAACAACAGGTTTAGAAGCATGAAATTAACACCATGGGAAAACTAGTTTATGGTGTTACACCAGCAGTTTACACACAGTGTTGGTAACGTAGCAAAACCTGTTGGAACATTCTGTTTGGTCAATATCTTTAATTGAATATTATACCCATAACCGATTAGTATGTCAAAATATTATATAATAACAGTATCATCTTTCCTATGTGTAGAAACTATGGTCACCTTAGCATCGGTTTTGAGCCCCTTTTCCTTTTTCAGCTGATGCCAGCACTGGACAGTCGTAGTGATTACCATCCTTGTCCTGTTCTGTTCTTCGGTCAGCTTCTTCATGGCCGTAGCTTTTTCAAACACAGTTTTTACTTTGGTTTTGCTGTTGGTTGTCATCTTTTCCACAATAGCTGTTTATGTAAATGCGTAGCAGGGGGGGTATGGGCAAATCAATCATTGTAAAGATGATCAGTACAATGATTGGCCAGAGTTTTCCTCCTAGACTGGACATAGTCATGTCATAGTTTTTTTTCAAACATTCTATTCCAGTGTGTGATATGGGATAGTTAAGAGGTTTCCCACCCCACCTTTAACCCATAATGACCCAAACAGCCACAGACAACAAACACCATCTACTGATCTAGTGCTTAACAACTTCTGATCCACTAATTCTATTAATACATGTTAAAAATGGATGTCATCAGATATAACCCATTGTGACATGCAGATGCTCCGTAGTGAACGTAAAGACATCATCTTCGACAGCATTTATTCTCCATTAAAACCCATGGAATTGGATCAATGAGAGCGGATGGAAATGCTTGGTTTACAGTATGTTCAATTATTTGGAAAAAAGAAAGGTATTTTTTTCTTAAGTTTTCTCTTTTTCTGTTATGATAACCATCAAGTTTAATCTGAACGTTTCTAAACATGATGACCTACATGATCGGTAAATTAAATAAAAGAAAATACCTGATTTTCACTGCAAAAAACACAAATTATGTCAAGGATTATGTCATAATACATTTTTGTAAATTGTTTAAGAAAAGTTACATATTTTGGAAACTGACATAAATAACACTGGGTCTCAATGGGTTAAAACTTCTGAGCTTTTTCTTTCCCATCACACAAACTGCAATAGGCTTTAGCTCTTTTTTTTTTCTTATCCAACACTTGTCTCTGGCCTATCTCTTTCTGCGGTCCTCAACCCAAGAGAACAATCAACCCCTCGCCCTTCACATCCCTCTCGCCACCAACTAGAGAAATAAGGTCACTTCAAGCCACTGATAAATTTGCTCGTCCCGCCGCCTCTTTAAGCCTCAGAGCTGATTGAGTCAGGCAGCTGGATGGTTAGAGGGACGACTTGTGCCCAGCTGTCCCGCTCTTTGGCTTGAATTCTCCTCAGGGCCACTTCTTCCCTCACGTGCCACAGCTCTCAACCTCGTTTCACCCTCTTAAACTCATGAGAAACAGGAAGCCAGTCGGCAACTCGAAACAGCATGTGGGAGTAACAAGTACCTGTGAAGGGCTAGTATGTAGGGTTTAGTCATATCTAATTGTGAGGTTCCAGATCACAGCCCTTTTCCAAATATGAACGAGCGCCTTCAGTGACTGTTACTTGAAAGGGTACTTGTACTGAATTTTCATTGTCTCAAAGATCATGTATCATGCTAGCAGTTCCGTGGAGTAACATTACAGTCTATTGTCAAGTCTCTGCTCCGTCAATCAGGTTTGTTCACCCACATGTTGCCTCCTTCATAAGTTGTTCCAGCACCAGTAGTGATGAAATCTCATAGTATTTTAATATTACCTGGGCTGTGATGGACTGGTCACTGTCCCAATAACTATATACACAAGTCCAAGATGAGCCAGTGCAAGGTCGCATCTCTGGGCAGAGTCTTAAAAAGTCTTAAATGTCTTGAATTTCAACTAGTACCTTAAAAAAGTCCTTAAAATATATTGATATTAAAACTGAATAATGCTGTACACATGACAGTCTCTGTAAATAATTGGTGAAAAATATAGGGGTTTTTTGTTGTTGTTTTTTTTTTTTTTTTTTAATATCTTTTCACGGTCATCAAATATGACCCATTTGGACATTCAGAGACTCCAGAGTTTCCATGGAAACACCATCATCTTGGGAAACATTGATTCACCAGTAAAACCCATGGAGTTATATCAATGACAATGGATGAAGACACTGGGTTTATGTTCAGTTAATGTTAGATTATTTTGGAAAAACTCACATTTTCTGCATTTTTCCTTTTCTTGTATTATTGCAATTAACTTTAATCTGAGGTTTCATGAACACACACACAATAAGTTAATTAGAGGAAAATGTCTAATTTTCATAGGAAAAAAAACACAGATAGTGTTGTAATAAATTATGATAAATCACTAAAGAAAGGTAAATTAATTAATAAAAATTAATTTGAAAACTGCCACAAAAGTAACCTTTTGTCTTTATGGGTTAAAGTAATGAGTAAATAGGATCTTATAAAAGCAGACTGAATATGTTCAGACATCATATTAATGGTAATGCCTATATGGACTTTCATCTGAACCCTAAATATGCACCAGTGTTCTCAACCTTGTTTTCTTGCTCTGATTTTACTTCTCTGCTGCAACAGCATAGTTAATTAATACTGCTCTTTTATACACAATCTGACCAGAACACAGTCTAATCTTTATGCCAGTTATTAAAGTGATGGTTGTTTAACAAAAATAAGAAGCTACTATGGTAATAGTTAAATTACTTTTTTTGATTGCGTAACAGAACAGTAATTATTCAATGTCTTGTTAAATCCAGGCAGATAGTTTTCTGGGGGTTTTTTCTAGGCTGAAGCCAAATTCTAACCAATGTGGGAATAGGATCATATAAAAACAGACCTTATCCTCTAAACTTCAAACGTTATATTTGCTGAACATTAAGACTCTCTGGACCCCATCTAAAAATCTGTTTTTCCTTCTCTGCTTTTCTAACCTGCTGTGTATTCTGCATATAAAGTATTTCATTAATCGTGACTCATGATGCATCTCATAAATCTCTACTTGTGTTGATCTTCATGCTTGATAAGAATATTAACATCATTTGTGCATAGTTCATAAAATAGAGGATGACATTGCACTTCTATGAGCATACATACACCTTTATCAGCCTTTTGAACCACAGAATAGCTCCTATAAGTAGTGGCATAGATATGTGACTGCTCTTCATATGTAAATGTGCAGCCATCCATATGTGTATACATGACTCTTCCTGACCTAAAGAAAACAGTAGTTCATAGTTGCATGTGATTGTACAGTAGAGGTTATCAAAACTGTATTCCATGTTATGTCCACAGTCTTATTCATTGTGGAATATTGAATAATTTACATATCAGCTTTTATTCATACCCTTTATCACAGTGTTGAAGTAAAATCCAAATCTTTCATGCAGCATCAATGCTTAGAGAGAGATGAATACATTTCAGATGTATTCCTAGTGATCATGCAGTTCTGTGCAGTTCTCACATTTTTAACCACATTGCGGGAGTAGTATAACCTCACATTTTTCCTCTAAGCGCCAAATTTGATAAACCTCCCACCTCTCGTGGGATGAGTGCCAACCTAATACAATCAAGGGGCAAGTTGTGATAAAAGGTGTAGTTGAATGGAGGGAAACAAACAAGTTCTGACCCTGCGGTAATCAATTTTAAACTTTTTTTGTCTACTATAGGAAATGCTTACTCTAGAGAAAGCAATTTCGGTTTGTTTGGGCTCGAGGTAAATAAATTACCCTTGTTGTTGGGAGCGGTATGTTCATGTCTGTATAACACAATTAAGCAGGTGTATGTGGGTTTGATAAGAGGAGTCCCTACACCTGTTGTTTAAATGGAATTGTAGATGGACCACTTATATAGCACGATTCCACCTTCATGGTGCTCAAAGTGCTTTACATTAGCCTCAAATTCACGCATTCACACACACACTTATACTATCACATGTTCCCTCTGGTGGTGGTAAACCACATATGTAGTCACAGTTGTCCTGGGACAGACTGACAGAAGCGTGGCAGCCATTTCGCGCCTATGGCCCCTCTGACCACCATACATTCATACGCATTCATACACCAGTGTGAGTGACACTGGAGGCAAGTGTCTTGCCCAAGGACACAATGGACTGACTAGGACATAGCGGGAATCGAACCGCCAACCCTTCGGTCAAAGGGAGCTCTCCCAACTGAGCCATGGCCATCCCAAAATGTCACAGTGTATTGTTTACATGCTTTTCCCAGTCTGATATGGTCATTTAGAATTTCTATGATTCTTTATGTTATTGTTTTTCCATATAATGAATGTGACGTCGTCTCCTGTTTTTGCCAGGTCAATCCAGAGCCAACATGATCCCACTGAAACAGCCGCGGAACATGAAAGCATCCAATGATACCCTGGCATCCATCGACCTGGACGGCCCTGCTGACCAACCAGCCATGAAAGCCACACCACCCCCACTACCCAAGAAGAACGTACCTCGCTCCGTTACAGAGCCAAGCCTGGCAGCCAAAGAGCCAGTCCAGGGGGTGATAAGACCTCGAGCCGAGGCCAAACCCGGGGGAACAAATCTGAGCGTGGCCAACCCTCTCTATGATCTGGATTCCACCTGGGAGACAGCGAGTCAGAGCTCATCTCTGAGCTCAGAACCGCAGAGAGTCCACGACCAAGAGAGCGGCGACTCCCTGGAGAGACCATGTGCCGCCACGATGAACAGCAAGGGCCGTCCAACTAACAGCACGTCCTGTCTCGCTCCTCAAGCTGCTGCGCCAAACAGCGCCGCCAGCAGGGAGAGGAGGGGCTACCCGAGCACAGAGTGTCTGAGCGGAAGAGGTCGGACTGCAGGCAGAGGGGTTCCAAGCAGCTCAAAGACCCAGAGAGCTGCACTTTACAGGGGTTTAGACAGCTGGGATGAGGTGGTCGGAAGGATCCGAGGACTCCACATGGACACTCTGAGGAAGCTCGCTGCCAAATGCGAGGACCGTTTCATGGCTGGCCAGAAGGATCACTTGAGATTTGGCACTGACAGCTGGTCCCACTTTCGGCTGACCACTGGGAAACCCTGCTGTGAGGCGGGGGATGCTGTGTACTACACCGCTTCCTACGCCAAGGACCCGCTGGTCAACTACGCCATCAAGGTAAGATGTCTGGGTTTGTTTAGAAATGTTCTGCTGGTATATTGGTTTGCATTATTGTTCCTATTTATTTTCATATGATGTTAGTGAGTTTTTACAGGCCAGTAAATTGTCAATATCACCTTCTTAAATGTTTATTTTTTTTGACAATATCAGAAAAGTATCTTTGCCTTTATTGGAAAGTAAGTGACTGTTGAATGAAACATAATTATGTGAGGATAGGTCAGAAGTACATCATTAACAAGTAGTGTCAGGCACAATAAACCCTGCCCCTCACTAACATTTTACCTGATTTGTGGCATGTGTACGAAAGCAACATTTTTGCTGACTTTGACCTACATTCACCAAAATATAATGTTCTGGACCATCTTACACTTTTCCTGAAAAAAATCATGGAATTGGGTCCAGTAGTTTTTGCATAAAGTTGTTGACAAACAAACAAATGAACAGAAGACAAAGAAAACCCAACCAAAAATAATACCCTTGCCCTAAATGGCATCAAGCAAGAAAAAACTTTTGTGAGTTTCTTTTACGATTAAATGTTCCTTAAAGTCTCTTAATTCCAGGTGAGAAGTGTAATGTTCAGCCATTTTCTGATGTTACTGATATTGAGCATCTAAACTAATGAATCAGTCTTTTCTATATTTCATATCCTCATACCATAACACACTAATTAAATCTAGTTTGTCCCACTTTCCTCACTACTACTTTTTATTTTCACCCATTCTGGCCTTACCCTAACTAACAAGAAGTTTGCAGGTTTTAAAGAGTTCCACTTTTTAGTGTATATACGTTTTGGGTTCTTGCTTTTATTTATTATTGCATGGTGAAATGATATTTTTTCATATAATTCTGAGCTTGGGTAGTTTCTTCCCTTGCAGTAGAAATGTTTCTGCTTGTTTTGAGGTTGTGCAGTCTCCTCCCAATCCATTTTACTGAAGACAGGAAGGTGTTTGTGCTGAAAGATTGGCACTTAAACCTTGTCAGCACTTAGGGTTTTGACCTTGTACAAAAAAGTGCCTGTGTCAGAAAGGCTCAGAGGACTTGGGGATATTACTTACCGGAAGAGTTTGTACTCTAAATACAAAGCAAATATGGATGGAGGTTGCATTATTCACAGGATATGAAACTCTCTGCGCTCCACGGCACTTCAAAGCTTCGCCTTCGTATTAGGAAAAGGCTCAAAAAGAAAGTCTTGGGGTATTTTTTTTACATTGCTCATCCATAAATAACAGTAGGAACACCAGAACATAAACAGGCCCCAACTTCCCAATTAGACTGTACCAACTCTACATTTGAATGTAGCCCTGTTGTGCCCCCCCACCTAATGAGATCTGAACCTCCTGCAAATTAGATGTACTGTGATGTTTTTAATGCAGTGCTAATTATTCCGAACACACCTTTTCCTTATCTACGTGAGTACTCCACTCTAAGAGGAATTAGGTGGAGGAGTTACTGTGCTGTGAACTCTATTATACCCATCAGGACAATAACAGGAACAAAATATCAACGGCCATTGCTTTCTATTACATCCTGCAGAACAACATGTTGATATGAGCAGTGAAGAAATGTTTATAGGTATCCTACCAAGTTGTTAAGCTTAGGAATGATATGAAGGAGCAGTTAACCCCATAGTCAAACATGTTTAAACAAACATCCAGTGGACGCACACATTCCTGAAGAAGTACAGAGGAAAAGGAAAGGCAGCAGTGCACAGTCATGTTGCTTCACAATCTGTTTAAATGTACATAAATCATACCTGAGACCACCAAGGTTAAAATCAACATCATAAAAAAAAATAAAGTTAGATGATAGATATTGTAGCGGCATGTGTGTGTTTCTGTAGTAACCGTAAAAACACACACATACATTACCAGCCAATTTTTTTTACCCAGATTGGGGAAGAATTTAAAGGTAAGGCAGGAGATCTTGGAAAACGGTTCCTGCAGCTATATTTTGAAAGTATACACACCTATGCCTCTTGGTCAGCCCACCCCTTCAATAATACGTCAATGCACAATCACTGAGGTTCACAAGAACTCAACGTCAATTATCATCCTAAATAACAAAACAATAAGCAACATTTATTAGTTTGTGTCGGATGAAGCTTAGCTAACAAAAGGTTTAGAAGCATGAAATAAACACCATGAGAAAAATGGTGTTACACCAGCAGTTTACACACAGTGTTGGTAACATTATGTTTGGTCAATATCTGACATTTTCTCACTGACGGGGTGAATAAGATAAGATAAGATGTCGAAATATTATATAATCATAGAAGTATCATCTTACCTACAGTATGAGTAGAAACATGGTCACCCTTTTCCTCTTTCAGTCGACGCCAACGCTGGAACGCCGTAGTGATTACCATCCTTGTCCTGTTCCGTTCTTCGGTCAGCTTCCTCATGGCCGTAGCTTTTTCAAACACAGCTTTTACTTCGGTTTTGCTGCCGGTTTTCGTCTTTTCCACCATAGCTGTTTATGTGAACGTGCAGAAGGGGGATGGAGGGGTGACATTTGATGTCCGTATCGGCAAATCAATCATTGTAAAGATGATCAGTACAATGATTGGCCAGAGTTTTCCTTTGGTTCCACCCTCTAGACTGGACTAAAACATTTCGGTGTCTTTGCAAAATCCGATTTCAGTGCATGATATGGGATCGTGGAGAGGTTTTCAAGCAATATGGTCAAAAAAATTGTTCCAAAAAGATATTTAAAGGTGATTATCAAAAAGACAGTTAATGAACACGGTTTCTACATGAGGTATGAAATACAGGAGGAAGAGAGAGGGGTGAGGGAGGTTGTTTTCTTTAACCCTTTATAGGGCACTCAAGCTTAGTGTGTTATTGGAGGACATTGCACGACTATTACTTTTGTGAAAAGGTTCAAAATCTTGTTATGTAGAAAATCAAGGTCAGTGAAGTTACCATATTTGGTTCATTGCGTTTAAGTGTCAAAAATTTAAAATCGATGAGGTGTATTTACAAAATACAAGATAAACAGGCACCAGGAGCAGGAAGATTAGAGTTAAGTGCTGATCCAGAGCCCTGTCCACATCTACATGATCCCATTGAACATCATTCCTTACATTAGTACCATTACTTCATGGTACCGAACAAAAGTATGTACACTCACTGTTCATGCAGAAGTGGATCTTACAGACCCTGTAGACCACATTGGACCTGAGACTATTGACTCACAGTCCTGTAATGTGTAGGGAAATTTCCAAAAAATACTAAATTGCCCAATAAAGGGTAAATAAATAATACGAATCATTAGCTTTTCCTGTCATGACTTGCAATCTTAATCACTAGTTTAATTTTTCTGGTTATCTTTAACTGCTGGTGTCTTGGTTCCATTCATTCATTCCTTCATTCATTCATTGACTTAATTTTTGACAGTTTTGCAGGGTTGATGAAGGCTCTTACAAAGTCTTAAATGTCTTGAATTCATAATTCTACATTTAATACATTAAAAATGCCTTTAAAATATATTACATTTAGTATGGTAGGTCTTATGTTATGTTGCCATAAATGTGTTCAATTGTGTTAATTAAATGTTTAAGCAGCAAAGAAAGTAATATTATTCTAATGATTTCCACCTATCACAAGCCAACAATTTATATAGAAATTAGGAACCAATTGTTACTAACGTTGTAGCACCCAATGAGAATGGCTAAATAAATAAATTTTCCTAAATTATTGGAGTCACACATTTTTGCTCGTATTTCTGTGAAATGTACATTAAATTCTGTTCTAAGCAGTCTTAAAGTCTTAAATTTAGTTTGATAAAACCTGTAGGATCAACTGTTTTATTTGTATTTTAATTCTATTGTAATAGTAAAACCAATTAACACCAGTTGTCAACATTTTCTTTCCCTAGAAGCAGTAGAAAAAATTTAATTTTCTGTTTTTAATAGGTACTGACAGTGTTTGTGAATTAATCATTTTGTTATTTTAATCTATTCTCAATACTCACACTTACAGCAAGATTTTATTTATTTAATTTGGTCTTTTTTTCCCCTAATACTAAGGGTTATTTTCATTGTCATTCTATCTCTTTTTGATGAAGTAAAACATTGTTTGGTGTTTTAGGTGAAGTGTTTCCAACTCCACAACCCAAACATGTTTATTGTCAAAAACCAGAAAATATTCACAATCAAGAAGCTGCAGAATTCTTTTTTTTACTATGATTGTAAGAAGTCTATTTCAAAGATAGTTTGAGATTGATATTATTAATGCATTACAACAATATAACAATGAAGGCTATGATATGATTCTAACCACTGCTGAAGCTTTTAAAACCACAGCTCTTCTCTTTTTGTTGGTATTCTACTGAGTCTGCAGAGACTGATTCTGTCCTTGACGTGGTTCTGTTCTGTGATAAAAAGTGGGAAAAGACAGAGATCTGCAGAGGCCGTCACTGTGGTTTTGGACCCAGACATACACACAAACGCACATATATATTTTGTCTCGACTTCAATTGTTTCAGACGACATGGAGTCTGCTCCCGCTGCTTTTCTGAGCTTTATGTATCATTAACAGTGTAAGCTCAGAGTTCTAACACATTGAGCGGTGGAGGGAGTTTTGACACCGAAAACATTGCTGATCTCACTTCTTTTGGGAATATTCTGCTAAAATGGGTATATTATTGCTCCTGATTGTTGCTCTGTTTCAAAACATACCCCGCTACACTTAAGGACTAATGTGTTTTAAATTTTGCTTTATTTCATTTAAGTGCATTTTTAAAACCGTATCACATTATATCAAGATATAAAGAACACCATTTTGAATATTCTCATGCTCAAAAAGAAATACATTTTAAAAAAATGAGAAGACCAAGACCGCCTTCGTATCAACTCTCGCCTTTGTTTTGGCCTCTTGAATGGAATTTGTTTTCCTCCGAATTAAACAAATACAAGAGGTAATGTTTAATTTGTGGTGGCAGATACATCTGCTCCAATATGAGTCAAGATTAGTAAAATAAGTGAGAGAGGAGCACCACTGAGGCACTTTTACCAACAAACAAGATGGCAACAGTCATTAGAGTCTGCTGTTAGACAATCAAACAACCTGAGCAGTGTATTGTCCCTAAAAAATAAAAATAAACATACGGCTGCTATTCTCTTTGCACATTCCTTCTGTTGTATAATATATATGCACATGTAATGTAAACAGTCAACACTAACCCTAAAGGCATATATTTAAGTACCTTATATATTATAATTTATGTAACATTGTTAAATAGTAAACAATCGGATGAGGAGACCACGATGCAGCGGCGTCCCATGCCTTTATCTGGGCTCCTCGACCATCACTTATAAAAACTAATAATGTATTGTACATGTACATTTATGAAATTATCATAACTATGAAATGTATTGATTGTAATGTGTTGATGCTCAATCAATAAACTATGTCTATGTTGTTGTGATTGGTTGCATGGCTGTTCAATTCCCACTGATTCATCCAAAACAAATTGAATGTTTTTCAAACTTAACTAAGTCATGTTCTCTCCTCTTTTTTTTTTTTCCCTCCAGATTTGTCGGAGTAAAGTGAAGAAGACCCAGCAGCAGTTTTTTCACAGTCTGGCAGTAAGACAAAGCCTGGCTCTGCACTTCAACATCCAGCAGGACTGTGGACACTTCGTGGCTGACGTCCCTGCTCGCTTGCTGCCCTGGGAAGAGGAAGAAGATGATGACGATGATGATGATGATGATGAAGAGGAAGACGATGAGGAGGAAGTTGACAATGAGCTGAAGAAGGAGAAGGAAAGTAAGACGGAAACCAAGACAACAGACTCCAAAGCATCTCCAACCAACGGTAAATTAGACGAAACGCCAACCACGACAGGACACATGAACACTGTGGGATCCTTGAGGAGCCGAGTGGTGGTGATCACACGTGAGGTTCCCTTCCAGACGGTGGCAGACTTTGTCCAAGAGGGCATGCCCCGTCATACCCAGAACCCAGAGCTGTATGAGCGTCAGGTCTGCCTCCTGCTGCTCCAGCTGTGCTCTGGCCTGGAGCACATGAAACCGTACCATGTGACCCACTGTGACCTACGACTGGAAAATCTGCTGCTGGTGCACTGCCAACCTGGCAACCCTTGGAACGTGGATGTGCTTGAGCCAAACAACAACAGCAATAGCAGCAGCAACAACACTTCTGGCACAGCACCTGCCACTGCCGCTTCCGCCGCCAACGCCACCTGCCCCGCCCGCCTCATTATCAGCAACTTCTCCCAAGCCAAACAGAAGAGCACCCTCATGGTCACTGACCCTGGTACACTACGCGACCAGTCACGCCTGGCGCCGGAAATCGTCACAGCTACTCAGTACCGTAAGTGTGACGAGTTCCAGACCGGGATTCTGATTTATGAGATGCTGCATCGGCCCAACCCCTTTGAGGAAACGCCGGAGCTGAAAGAACGCGAGTACACGTGGGCTGACCTGCCGCCATTGCCGGTCCGGTCGCTGTACTCACAGGGACTCCAACAACTGGCCCGGTTACTGCTGACTGTCAATCCCTCCGAAAGGATCCGCATGTCTGAGGCTCGAGCCTGTCTGCAGTGTCTGCTCTGGGGCCCCCGGGAGGACCTGTTCCAGGCTCTGGGCTGCAGCGCCATTGGCCCCATGTCAGGGGCCACGTCCAGCCAACGCGAGGCCACCCTCCAGAACTGGCTGGACCTGAAGCGGACACTGATGATGATCAAGTTTGCAGAGCGCTCCATGGACACGGCGTGCGGCGTGAGCCTGGAGGACTGGTTGTGCTGTCAGTACCTGGCGTTTGCCTCCACAGACACCCTGAGCCGGGTGGTCAACATCCTGCAGCAGCCGCAGCCAAATCCTCAGACCCAGACCCAGGCCACGCATGCCACTCAGAACCAAACCCAAACACATCTAGCACACACCTTTCATCTGACCCAGTCACAACCACTCTGATTCCCCAGCTGTTGCTATGGCAACCAGCCCCACGTCCTCTACGGGCTCCATCTGCTGATACTACAGTGTGACGCAACATAAATCAGCTTTGTTGTCACCGCCGCCGCCACAGTGGTCGATCTGAAACTGAGCAGCATGGACGTCTTGTGTGTGTATTCAAGGACAAGTCACTTTTTGAAACGAAACTCGGCGTCTCCATCAAACAGCGTCACATTCAGGGTTGACCATCGCATTCAAATCACAGATAGCACGACGGTTAAAACATCCAGCAAATGTAGCGGCTGTCTCGTTTATCCCAAAGCCAGGACAAACATTGGACATTAAAAGACATTTGGCTTCTGCGGTGGATCAGTGCACTCTCATTAGTCCAATTTATTTGGTTCAGTAATTGATCCCATGTCATATTTTATCACACCATCAACTCAAAGATCAAATACGTGAAATTTTTTCAGAAGTTTTAATTTAATTTTCTTCAGCCGACTTCTGCATTAGTACGTTGCAAAAAGCTGTACATTTGATAGAATTTTAATGACAGCCAACTCTGAGGGGTTTATTCATAACATTTGATATTTAATTTTAATATTTTAACCGAGACATTTCATTGGGCATCTAAGGATTACACCACAGATCACAAGTGTTTTGAAAACACACTCCAGACTGAGATTTTCATGGAAATTATTTCAACTCCATACTTAGTGCATCATTTTAGTTTTCAACATGTCCATGTATAAAATCTCTAAAAAAACAAACAAACAGAGAAATGAAGGGAAACTATTTGATATGAAGGGAAGGAGACAAAACAATAGTCAAGAAAACACTTCCTGACTCTAGACAGATGTGCGCTCTCCAAAAGCAAATCTAATCAGGGTGAGATATTTTTTTAATCCAACTTTACTTCATAGTAAAATCTATTTTACCACTTGAGCCAAAGATCTACCATGCATGGTCTATTCTGACAGTCTGAGAAGACACTAGCTTTTAACAGGCAGATAAAACGACAGTAACAAGACACTGCTTTATTGATTCATCAACTGAGACTTTAAATTGGTAAGAAATCGATCAATAAGTGTTGCTTTTTCAGAGCTCAATTAACAGGTTTAACCCATAAAGACCCAAACAACCACTGGTGACTAAAATCATCTGCCAATAGAGAATGTTTAATAACTTCTGATCCATTCTATCCTATCAATCCACGTAAAATATAGGTTGTCATCTTTTCATGGTCATCACACATGGCCAGTTTGTACATTCAGAAGCTCCTTAGTTACCATGGAAACAATGTCTTTTTGTACTACAGTAAAACCCATAGAGTTGCATCAATGAGGAGACACTGGGTTTATGTTCAGTTAAAAGTCCAATTTTGACAATTAACTTTAATCTCAGTCTTTATGAGCCTCTACGTCAGTGGTTTTCAGCGGAGTGACCTATATACTGTAATAGACTTTTTAACCAAATACCCCCAACTCTCGTTTCAGCATTTTTGATTGAAAGAAATGTGGCAAAATTGATTCCTTTGCCAAAAGCATCTGTTTACATATTCACAACTTTGTAAAGAAACAACATATATTTAAATGGAATATATAAATAGTAAGAAATGTTTGAAATGTCAACAAAAAAGAAGTACTTACCTGCTCAAATTAACTCATTTTGAAAAATACAAAAAACATAAATGTTCTTAAAATGTTACCAAACCTTAAACAAGATGATTATATGAATGTATTTATGGTGTTTTATATTTCATCATCAAATCTCATTTATTTTGTATTCAGTACTTGATGACATATTTAATGTATTTTTACTCCCTGAGCTTCTTCCAAGTACCCCTGGGGGTACACATACCCCACTTTGGGAACCCCTGATCTACATGATCAGTAAACTAAATGTGGAAAGATAATTTTTTTTTCTCCTTTATTTTTCGTTAGCAAATGAACAAAGAAATAGCATTACCCCAGTCCTGGCAGAAAAATACAAATCCACACATATAGAAAATATATACCTGTAAGTTATTACCAAACATTTGAGGATTTTCTAGGTAAATAGAAATAATAAATACATGAAATAAAATTAAATGACAATACAATTATACAGTTTTAAAATCAGAACGTTGTAGTGACCTCATAAACAGCTAAATTTTTTTGTCCTTTTCCAATTCCAAGACCAGCAGCCAGTTCTTTTATCCATAAACCAACAGAAATATTCTCCATAAAAGTCACAAGTCAGTGAGTAGTGACTGTTGAAAGGATACAGCAAAATCTTCAGGATACCTGTCCAGTACATGATGGGACTTACTTCCTCAATTGCAAGGCTTATGCAATCGATTACAGAGTTATTGAATCATTGTAGATGTGTACATTCACAAAGACAATAATGTACTGGGGAAGAAATCTAAATCTTACCATGTGTATTGTTCTCATTTCTAATCCAAATATCTCATCACACTTAAAATGAAACACAAAGAATAACTTTTCAGTGAGATATAAGAACTGATTTTTAGGCAGTATAGTTTAAAAATGTTGTTTCAAGAAATAAGTTTCACTTGTTCCATTGGCAGATTTTTTTTAAATTTCTTGAATTAAGCAAAACAAATCTGCCAATGAAACAAGTGATCATTATCTCGGTATAACTTCTGGAAATAAGATTTTCCAAATCTATTGTACAGAAATCAGTTGTGAAAAGTTTTTCATAAGGTGATCATGTCTTATTTTAAGTGTGATGACATATTTGGACTAGAAATACAAACAATACATTTAGATTTTTTGCAGTGTATATAGTCCCTTTTACCTCATTTTTATTGAAGAAGTGCAAAATACACAGGAAAACATAATAATAAACAGTCATAAATCACTTCAGAATGCGGTGCTAGTGGGTCTTTATGGGTTAAGAAGAGCTCTGTTTCCATTTTATTATTCTGTCACAAATGCTCAATCTTTGAAGTTAAATGGGACACAACTGCCCTGGCTGTTGGTTTAGTTTTTACCGGAGTATGTGCAATGAATATCTTTGTTTTCTCTTTACTTTTGGATGTGACGGTATATGAACAGTTTTCTTATGTGATGCAGTCCTTTTGCTCTTCTCTTCCATTAGTTTTGTGGCACATAAACTGAACTCTGCAAAGTTTAAGTAACTCCTTACAGTGTGTGGGAGATGGAGGATGTGTCCGGGACTGCAAATAATGTCTGTATCTATTGTGTTGTTGTTAAGTTGTTTTCGATGGGTTCTGCGTTAACGGAAGACATTTGCACATTGGGTCTGAACTTTGGCGCTCCTAGATGGAGACTGAGGACACGACGGCAAAGCAGGAAGAACCCCAGAGAAGTTTCTGTGAATTTGAGGAGCAGGATTGGACTCTGTTTTGAAGCGTGTGGAATGTAAATGTTAGCCCGGATGGGAAAAACTTTATTAAAAATTCGGACCGTGTAGAGGCCAATAATTTAATAACGGGTGATAACGTAAGATATTTGCCCTTTTTAAAATGCAATAGATCAATAATGTAATAACTGTGTAATAACCTAATACAAGTCCTGAACCAATATGGGATTAACTTTTTGCCAAGAATGTCCCAAAAAAAATGGAGGGAGCAAAGAGTATTGTTTTTTTTGTTCCTCCAGCCATCCGTTTGTCACCAACTTTACACAACAACTACCGGAGCAATTTCTATGTAATTCCCAGTAAAGGTGTGAAGTGGTCCAGAATAGATCCCATTAAATTTTGGTGAATGTAGGTCAAAGGTCAAGGTCACCAAAAATGTCTTTTCACAATAATAATGGATTGGATTTACATAGCACTTTTTTTGGCCACTCAAAGCATTTCACATTAGTGACCCCTTATTCATTCGCCCTCACATGCTCCCTCTGGTGGTGGTAAACTACATTCGTAGTCACAGTTGCCCTGGGGCAGACTGACCGAAGCGTGGCATCCATTTTGCACCTACAGCCCCTCGAACACCATCAAATATTCATACACCAGTGTGAGTGACACTGGAGGTAAGGAGGGTGAAGTGTCTTGCACAAGGACGGACCGACTAGGACAGAGCTGGATTCGAACCACCAACCCTTCGGGTACTGGAAGACAGGCTCTACCAACTGTGCATTGGCCGCCCCACAATAATAACAGATAGAGCAAATCGGGACTGTTCTTTTCATTCCTGTTTCCTCAGTTTTACATAGAGCTTCTTGTTGCTCTTGTTGCGTTGACATCAGAACCTTGAAGGACAAATTGTCTAGGTCAAAGGTCGACGTCACAATAGAATATTGGATGTACATTTTGTACTATTACAGACTTCCATTGAGCAACTAAATTCTGGTTTTTCAATTCTGCATCTTGTGTGTATAGATTTTGACCTATTGTTGACCCACGAGGTCAGGGGTTACTGGGTCAACACCTAAAAAACTAAAATGAGCAATAATAGAAAAAGTAGTGGCGATTGAGACTTAGTTACAATTGTTGACAGATGGGAAACCTGACATGAGCTTCAAAATGATGCCGTGACCTTTGACCTTGAGTGACCTTAAAAGGTCAAAATCAAGGTCACATGATTTCAAGTAGTCAGAAGTCAAGGTGTAAGCACTCAGTTACTATTGTTGACAGATGGGAAACTACATTGGGCTCCAAAATGTGGTCATGACCTTTGACCTTAAGCAACCTTGAAAGGTAAAATCTATTGTCTCACATTTTGAGACAGAGACGTCCAATAAGAGCTAAAATATTTGTGAGGGGGCAGGTTATGTTGTGTCAAGCACCACTTGTTTATTACGTTATTAGCCTTTTAAAAAAAATAAAGAAATAAGCACAAATTGCAAATGTAATAATTGGTCAATAATGTAATAATTTATTACTTTATTGGACAGTTATTATATTATTGACCTATTCCGTTTAAAAAAAAAAGTGATTTTCTTACGTTATCGGCTGTTATAACGTTATCGGCTTTTACGGACCTGATCTCATCGGCTTCACAAACGCACTCATTTTCAAAACCGAACCACTGTTTGCTTCCATTCCACCTGAAGACCCCCCCCCCCAAAAAAAAAAAGATCCCACTTGTGGCTTCACGGACCTTTTCCTTAATGAGTTTTGGAGTCAATATGAAGCACGGCGTGTACACGAGCGTCCGCCTGATCACACCGACAGATTTACGCCCTAACATCCTCTTCACTCACATGTGGACGGACCATGTTCGTCGGCCCCCTCCCATCCAGACAGGTCAATAGTTGTTCTGCTTTCGATGTTCTATTCGCATGTTCCACAGCTGCAGCCTTTGTTCTTCTGAATTCATATCATAAATCTGCCACAGTTGAGCTTGTCACTGGGTAAAATGTACTTCTAGGATCAGGATCCTGTGTTGTTTTATGTGTTTAGTTGGTTTTTATTGTTGTTGTTGTTGTTGTTGTTGTTTCTGCAAATGTACAGTACAAGACTTTAATGGTCCACGGAGTGAAAATGAGACAAAGCAGGTGTGAGTTTGTTACTGCGTTTAAAGGTTTTGTACTGAGGAATGTGTGTGGACAGCACTGGTGGCTGTCCTTGTACCTAGAGATTTAAGCCTTTATAAAGTATATATAGTATATAAATATATATATAACCTCTATCTATTTTAATCCACACACTATTTTATCATGTATGGAGCACCTCTACGTCACACCAACATGTCTTTACAAACTAAATATCACTTCATTTTTAAAGCTTTACTTGACTTTCTTCAACTTTTGGTGGAAGAAAATGGTGAGTAGTTATCACTGTCCTAAAGAAAGGATTAATAAAGACTAAAAAAAACAAACAAACAAAAAGAAGGTGGGGAAGGAGCGATAATATAAAGAACAATGTACAGTATTTTTAGCCTTCTTGTAAATGTACCTGTTTAGGAGTTGAACCACTTTGAGAAGAGGCTGAATGGTGGCTTCTGTCCACACTGTGTAAAAACTCAACAGCTGACACCCACACAAAATACTGTTCATGTTCCTTCTTTGACTTTGTTTAAATTCACCACTGAACAGGAAACACCCAAAGCTTCCTTCAGCGTTCGAAACACCTGTACAGTATGTCTCCTGACCTGCCGCCATTTATTGTTGAACAAGTTAACCAACAGTAACAGAACAATAAATATATGTTTTTATATATGTAACCGGTGGTGTCGGACTCTGACTTGTGTGTGTGTGTGTGTGTTTTTTTTTTTTTTTAATGAGACCCACACCTAAACACTTGGAGGCAGTCTATTTTATTCTTTATTCTTGGCTCCTAACAGAAAATATCAATTCCTCGGGTCAGTGGACCCCACAAAACACAGACTAAATGACACATAGATATGAGTCACTAAACTTTGAAGGAGCCACTTTTAGCCAAAACAGGAATTTTCCCCGACTACATGGATGCTTACCTCCTCCATAACAACAATAGGGAAGAGGCACGAAAATGCCAAATATAGTGGGTGGTGTCACACTATAAAGTGCATGCTGGGAACAGACTAAAACTTAGAGGTTCCACATAGTGAGTCAATCTGTCAGGTATTAACTGGAAACTAATTAAAATACAAATAACATATTTTGTGTAATTATAAGTGTCCTCGACGTACCCACATTGCTGCAAAATAATTGACCCTGTTACACACATATACATATATATATATATATATATATACATCAGTGATGCACGAGTCGATGTATAAACGACGCGCAACCAACTGCAACTAAACCAGCTGCGGCTCAGACCGGTATAAATATATTTGAAAAGAATGGACCCGACCCACATTTTACAAATGTAATCAATGTTCTTTATGAAAATGACCTTATTCACATACCTGCATTTATTTAAAATGCAGGTATGTTAAAATCCGATGTCATTGGGGTCAGTAGCCTGTAACATCCAAAGAGACATTTGAACCCAGTTTCCATTGAAAACAAAACCCTGGGAGCTGCTCATCATCTTTAAAAATCTCAGTGAATGTGTCCCAAACCTTACTTTTTTGTTTGTATGTTTCCGGAGCTTCCACTCTCCTAACTTGACTTTCTCTCTTGCTCCCTCCATACTGTAGGATACTGACCACGTTGTACGACACCTTCACTGACACTCAGTTAATGAAGCGTATTTACCAGTTTATTTTAATGTTTATCTCAAACAACAACACACTGTTCCTCTGTACTTTTTGCTACTGGTTTGACAGCTCTTTAGCCCTACCCCTTACCCCTTACCCTTTACCCCTGAGCTTGAAGACCAACCCATATGAACGGGGTCACCCCATCAACACTCACCTACTGTATGTCATCAGTTTGCTCCCCCAGTTGTTATGTAACCAAAAACAACAGCTGAAACCAGAAGTAAACAAACATGTCTGTGTTAAAAATTACTAGTAAGTATTTTCAAAATAGTTTTCAGAGTCGTAGGGTATTTTATTATTATATTCAGTTTTGGAGGAGGAACTGTAGGAACTTTTATAGTTATTGGAAAAAGTTAGTTCCTTATATTTAATTAGTACTAAATGGAATTCTATCCAAAGATGAGAAGTGTATGTATAGAGTATACATGTTTTTTTTTTTTTACAAGGTTAGAAATACAACCAAGAAAATTAACATTTCAATTTCAAATCCTCTTTCTTCATATGGACACCTTTAAACAGCTTTGACTTTACTGTGTCTTAAATAGATTTTCTCATATTTATTTGTTTTCTCTGGGTCTTTAGCACATGACATCATGTCCTAAAAATGTCCAAATAAGTCCCATTTTTAAGAGCGATACTGTAAAATCAGTAAGAAACCTAATTCATGATGTCATATCCTCTAAAGGTGGTAACGCCATCGAGTCTATTCATTAAACTTTCTCCAAAAATGTCTCAAATATTGAAATTTAAATAATTATTCCAAAACTTCCTTTAATTTCTATGTCATGAATGTAAGGGGAGATTACACCAAACTATATTTTGAGACATTCCAATCCAAATTTTGCACTTTTTAAAACAAGGTACATTATTTGGTACAAAGTTTTTAGATTTTACTTTGACATTTTCATGCAAAACTCTTATATACACACCCCAGAATGGATTAACTTTGTATATTTTCCATTCACAACTACTTTTAAAAGAAGTCTTTCTTTAAATGTCTATAAATTACTGGGATAAAAAGGGCACATAATAATATACACATAAGATGATAAAAGGAAAAAATTCTGAATAATTATGTGTCTAAAGAATGAACATCCTTGACTCATAACATCCAGTCCAATCCAGTTTTTATTTGTAAAGAGCATTTAAAATACACAGTGTTTGTCAAACTCTCTTCATAGAATCAATACTGAGAAATAAACAGGAATGAACTGGAGGGTTAAAAAAAATAAACACTTTCATTTCACATGTATATTCACAAAGAAATACTGAAAATAACACTTTGAAACAATCCTGTTGCAGTAAAGATGTCATTTTTCAGAAATATTTTTTAATACTCTGTGAATATCAGGCAGTGTTTGATAGTTTTTTAGCAACAATGGAGAAAAAAATTACCCAAGACTATATAAAATAAGATGCTATTGTAATAAATGAATCAGACTATCATGATTAGAAAGTATTATTACGTCTATTAAATACTGTATTTGCAGTAAATGTTTATATTAAAAACAGTTGATTGCGTAAATTTGATTGTATGTAAGATGAATTAAAAAAAAGTATATGTGAATGGTTTGTATGGATGCTTTGTGTTATTGGAAAATAGAGAGGAAAAGAAGTGTTAACAAAGTGAAGGAAGCAGAATTGATTTGATTATTAGTTTGTAAAAAGGCAGTGGAGCCTATGAGGGAGAAAAAAAATAAATAATTATAAATAAAGGCAAAAATAATAAATTAGCATACGTTATATATAGACACACACACACACACACATATATATAATTGCATTTCTTGATTTATTTATTTGTGTATTCAATATATACTGTGTATATATATATATATATATATATATATATATATATATATATATATATATATATATATATATATATATATATATATATATATAATAAGTGTGCATATGAAGCAATAAATAAATAAATACATAAATAGATTTTTTAAAGCATGCAAAATTGAGGAAATAAATAAATAAATATGGAAATAAAACATAAGCAGTGAATTATTTATTTATTCAAACATTTATGGATGCATTTACCTCTGCAATTATTTATTTATTTATTTATCCATTAATCTATTTGTTTCTACTAATTTTTTGTCCTGTAAGTTATAATTCTTCCCACTCCTTTTTCATTTTATTTTATTTCACCATGTTCTGTTATCTGATAATTTAATGTGCTCAAAATAAACTAAACTAAACTAACTAAAAAAAACCTCCATAATTATCTAACAGTATATTGTAAATTGACTGATCTGAGAAAAACTTCTGTTTGTTTCGTGTTGTAGAAAAATGAACCCCAGGTGTTTTTGAACAGGAATGATTGACACGTTTCCATGAATCCAGAGCAGGTTCATCTGTTTTTATATTTAATTTGATTTGATTTGAGACAAACGTTGCACTCGTCTTTTCAGCCTCTGGCCTTTTATTCTAGATTTTCACCTCCTGCAGCTTTAATGAGGACACTGAGGACATGAAGTATGACAACCTTAGTCAAGATTTTATTTTCCCCAAATGATTTTATTCCTCTTTAAAAACAAAACAAAACAATATGATTGAAATATTTTTAATGAAACTATTTTTAAAGGAGTTACAAAACCATGTGTTTAATTAAACCAAAGAAATGTGTATTTAAAATATAATATCAGAACTCTATTAAATAAAACATTTTTAATGCACTTTTTTGTTTAAGACGACAATTAAAGATCTTTTTTGGGAATATTTTTTATCATATTGCTTGAAAACCTCTTCACGATCCCATATCACACACTAAAATATAATGTTAGCAAAAAAAAAAAAAGTCCAGTCTAGAGGGAACTGGAAGTCATTTAAAAACAAAAAAGAATAAAAATAAATAAATTGATAAATAAATAAATACATTGGTCAACTGTTCTGTCTTTTTTTTGTACTCAAATTACCCACTAAATACATGAAGAAACACAAAAAAATGTGGAGAAAAAAATACAAAATGTGGTAAAAATCTACCCCCCCCAAAAAAAAATAAAATCTAATAATATCAATAATCAAATGTTTGTCCATTTGTTTAGTTGAATTCATGCTCTAGTTGTAATATTTATCTTCCACCACAAGATGGAGACATTATGAAGGAAACCAACCCCCAGACTGCACTGTTCTGCTACACACACACACACACACACACACACACACACACACACACAAACACACACACACACACACACACACACACACAAACACACACACACACATACTGTTTTTCATGCTTCATAAGGACCAAGTTCTTAATTTTCGCTTGTAGGTAAGGATGTCACTGGGTAGTGAACTTAAACACATCTTCTTTTTCCCAAAAAAGAAACTATTTTTAAAAAAGAAACGAAATAAAATTCAATTAAATTAAAAAATTATTTTAAAAACTGTTTTTTTTATAATAAAAAATGTATTACTTTATTTAAAAAGTAAACATATCTTCAAACCTTTGAAAAATTACCCCCCACCCCATGCATCATGGAGACTTCCAAAAAAACAAGTTAATGTGTGTATAGGGCCATTATTATGATTTGATTTGATTTGATTTATTCGTAAAAAGATAATGCAAATAAAACTTACATTAAAAATTTACAGGGTAGCGCAAAAAAGTGATAAAATACACTTGTTTCCATTGTGGCCTTATTATCATTATTATTATTATTAGTATTATTATTATTATTATTATTATTATTATTATTATTATTATTATTATTATTATTATTATTATTATTATTATTAGGGCCACAAAATCTGCAATACATTCATGTTCTCCACACAGATGTATATTTTACTAGTGGGGACCTACATTTAAATTTAACCTTCAATGTTGGTCCCTATGGTGTCAGAGGTCCCCATAACGTGACCGTGTAAACCAGGGGTGTCAAACATGCGGCCCGAGGGCCAAATCCGGCCCTCGAAAGGGTCCAGTCTGGCCCATGGGATAACTGTGAAATACAAAAATGACAGTGAATATACACATAATTTTATTTCAGGTTCCACATACAGATCAAAATGGGTCAGACCAGTAAAATACTATATTATAATAACCTATAAATACTCACAACTCTTTATTAATCTAAATGTTTTCATGTCATTTCACTGTATTTACAATAAAAACAAAGTATTATTCCAGAAAAAAAAAACATGAATAACCTGAAGAAATATGAACATTTTGAAGTGTAAGTTGAACAAATGTTTTGTGTATTTGTAGATCCACTACTAAATAATCTGTACATTGTAATTGACGTGTATATGATAAACTCTATAAACATAATCTTTTTAAAAGTGCATTTAGTTTTCTGAAAAAGTGTTGTTTCATTCATGTTATTCACATTGTTTTAAATGATAGTTGGTAGATGTGAACATTTTCATCACATAATTTAACCTTTTTTTTTTTCTTTGCTCTAAAACAGAGGAAAATTTGGAGTTGACAATTATATATTATATTATTATTATTATTATTATTTTAGTGGTTCGGCCCAATTCAGATCAAATTTGGTTTAATGTGGATCAATGTCCCCAGAAAGATAGAAATACAAGAATATACACAGATTTATAAACCCCATGAAAACAGCCATGTGACATTTATAGATGACATGTGAAAGCAGACCCCCCACCCCCCCCTCAACATTATCCTATAGATGAAAAACTGTTTTGTCTTGCAGCAGAAGGATAAGACGATGGCGTCTAGACTGAGATGAAACCTTTATCTAACATAATGTGTCTCAGTCGTCCTCCACACACTGTTCTGCTCTTTCACACAATAACAGCCTGTTACATGTATTTATACCCACACGGTCTTTCTTCCAGCTTTTTATTGTGAATTCGTTCAGATATAACTGCTGTGTGTGAGAAGCTTCTGTTTAGATTACATGCTTCAAGTGGGAAAAAAATAAATAAATTCAGGATGTTGGTTTGCCAGATCTGACGACTGTACTTGTGAGTCCTTTTGTGGTTTTGTAGCTGTTGTGTAGGTGTAGTGAATCACATCCAGAACCCAGTGGAATTGGTTGTTTTCTGACAGCAGTTTTATACCTATGTCTGAGCTATTACTTAATCAATACAGGTTAAACCATGAAGACCCTTTGGTTCTAGAGTCCAGATGATTTTATTTATATCTGTAGGTAGATTTGTTCTGCAGTCTGGAGACACATTCACACTCATCTAATATCTAATTCATCTATGATCAATAAGTTAAAGTACATTCAAATAAACCTGAACCCTAGATTTAAGCCCTGAAAAAAAATTAAAAACAATAAAATAAATAAATCTACCTGTTGTATGTGTTATAGTCAAGTTAATTATCTACACTTACTTTAATGTCTACTTATTTTTTCGGGGCTGTCAAATGATTAACATTTTTAATTAGATTATCACAGAGTTGGTTTGGATTGATTTTTGGTTAATCATGATTAGAAATAATTTATGTCGGTCAACTGTTCTGTCTCAAATTGTCTTTTTTTTTTACTCAAATTTCCCACAAAATACACTAAGAAACACGTGGAAAAAAACATGGTAACACCAACTTACCCCCCCCCCTTCCAAAAAATAAAATAAAATATACATATAAAATTTAAAATTTATTTTTAAAAAAGTCTTAAAAACAGAAAAATACACCAAAACCATTTTGCATGAATAAATAGACTCAAGAAAGAAAGGAATATATCAGCACTTAACGTGTTCGTCCAAACTGGGCGACACATTAGCTGTGTTAGCTAATGTGTTAGCCTGACTAGCATGTTTATTAGCTCATCCGGAGTCACAATGAGCTATTGCCATCGCATTTTGTCCACCATCGTCGTCCACAATTCACTAAAATCACTTCTCCCTCAATTATTGACAGATTTCAAATCTGATCAATCAAAGCATTAGGCACAAAAACTTATCACTTTGTTTGTCGAAATTTTAAATTGTAAACAACTTGTTTACAACTTTGCATATTTTCAAGTCTGGCACTAAAATCACTTCTCCCTCAATTCTCAACAGATTTAAATTGTAAAAAAGTTTGCTTAAGGAGCGCTACCTGGACTCAAAATAAGCAATAATAATTAGAGGTGCTCTATTGGATGGGAAAATAGCAAGACAAAAAAAGAAAAAATTCCAAGGTACTCTCTTATAAGTGAAAATTAAAAAGCCTTTATTAAATTGGCTTGATTACAAAAACCTATAAAATCATATAAAAAAAATCATATAAAAACCCCAACGCGTTTCGGCATCATAGTCTTCATCAAGGATTTAAATTGTGATTGATTCATTAGAAAGTAATAATTTTCCCAATATAAATATATTAATATAAATGTAAAGAGAATAAGGGAAATATATTGATATAAATGTAAAAGTATAAAGTACAGATATTTATATAAAAATGTATGGAGTAAAAGTAAACAGTTGGCAGAAAAATAAATATTCAAGTACCAATATTCAGATACCAAAAAAATCGACTTAAGTACAGTAAAGGAAGTACTTGTACTTAGTTACTTCCATCTCTGATGATATCTCAAATGGATTTTTAACCCCTATAAACATTGAATTAAACAGAGAATCTTACATTTCCTTAAAAAAACAGTACTTTACCAGCACTAGAAGTAAAGCGGTGCCTTTAAGTGTTTGTTAGAGAGTGATTGTATGAGACAGAAATAAAATAGATTCTCAGTTTGTGATGTTTTGGTTCAACTTTCATCCATGGAACAAACTGTAAGATTAGACAAGATAGTTTTAATGGAAAACTGAAAGATGTCAAATCCTGTAAAATGCTGAGTTTAGAGTAAAAGCAAAAAAAAAAAAAAAAAGGATTTCCAAAGTGAGACATGTTTTTTAACTTCCACTTTGGAAACACAAATATTTTAGTTCATCACTTTAACCCTTTAATGCATGAATTAGGAGAAACTTACTCAAGATTTTTTCTCCCAAGTGTTTTTATTCCTCTTTAGGCATGAAAAAAAAACCAATGTGATTGAAATATTTTTAATGAATCTATTTTTTTTTTATTGAGTTACAAAAATGTCCACTCAGCTCCACAACGTGTTTAATTTTTGAATTAAAGAAACATGTATTTAAAACGTAATATCAGAACACTATGAAATTTAAAAAAAAAAAAAGTAATGCGATTTTTGTTTAAGAAGAGACAGTTAATTACAGTCTAATAACAACAAGCAATTGATTTACACATAAACATGTTAAGAACAAACCAGTGACAGTAATGATATGAACTGATGCTATGTTCATGATACTGTATGTGTATATGTTTGTCTGTATATTTATATATTTGTTTAAATCTATTATTCTATTTATTTTATGCACATCTGGAACATGGAGACACAGAATTACTGTCACTGTGGGAGGGAGGTAGATAGATAGATAGATAGATAGATAGATAGATAGATAGATAGATAGATAGATAGATAGATAGATAGATAGATAGATAGATAGATAGATAGATAGATAGATAGATAGATAGATAGATAGATAGATAGATAGATAGATAGATAGATAGATAGATAGATAGATAGATAGATAGATTACTAATAGCAGAAGTAATAATATAATAATAATGATGACAACATCATCATCATAATAATAATAATAAATGACACATTTGTTGTTAATTGTTTTGAATTGCTCCTTACTTAAAGCAGTGATTGCTTCATTATTTCTGCCATAATTGGAAAATGAACAGAGTACTTTGCCATTAGAGGTGTGATCACTACCCACAACACACCCACCCACAGTGGACACACTTATGTAATTTCACACTGAATCATCACTTAGATGGAGAGGGGGGAGGGGAGATGGGTGGTGGGGGGTGTGATCAGATACACATTCATCAGTCTGAGGTCAGGAGGCTTCTTTTAAGTAAGACTCCCAAAGTTTGCATCTGAATCCTCCACCCCCACTAACCCCCCACCCCAGTGGACCCGTTGCGTAATACCGTGCGTCTATTTGTGCTCGTGAGCGTGTGTGTGTGCGCGCGCGCGGCACAGCAGGTCCCCTCCGAACCACTGTACAGTGTGTGTGTGTGTGTGTGTGTGTGTGTGTGTGTGTGTGTGTGTGTGTGAGGCGGTGGTCGTGTTATCGAACGGCCCGCCGGTGGAAGTTCCGCTGCAGGGGTGGGACTTTTCCTGCAGTCGGTCTGTCGGTGGAGATGCGTCTGGCAGCGCGTGCCCCACTCCAGCAGAGCAGCGCGAGGACACGGACACCTCCGCGCGGAACATAAACCCTCCTCCTCCTCCTCCTCCTCCTCTTCTTCTTCTTCTTCTTGTAGTTGGATGCTGTCTCGGAGCCGGATGCGCTGATCCGAGCAGAGTGTGGACGCCGTTTCCCTCCTTCCTCTACCGGCCCCGGGACGCACAGACCGGACCTGCACCGGTGTCATTGGATGGAGAGAGGCGCGTGAAGAAGGGAGAGCGGTGGAGTTGGTCTACCCTCCTCCTCCTCCTCTTCCTCCTCCTCCTCCTTCCCTACTGCACCAAAAGAAAACTCCGGGTAAGAAATGCGTACTCACCCACCTGCTATCCACTGCTGCTGCTCCTGCACCCCACGCGCACGCAAACACACACACACACACACACACACACACACACACACACACACACACACACACACACACATACATCATGGCGAGAGTTGGGACTTGCATGCATCTATTTTATTTTTTCCCTCCCTTTCTTCGCTTATTAAAGGGATGAATCCAAGGCTTTGGCTCAGCTGTATATCCCAGCAGAAGGAAGGGATGGAAGCGTTTCTTTTCTCTTCAGTCGACCCATATATTGATTCGCTTTGCGCGTGGACCTGAACCAGGAGCCAGTGATTGGCCGTGCACTGTAAAAAAAATAAATAAAAATAAAAAATAAATAAAATAAATGCATAAAAATGCAATTGTTTTTACAAGAAAAACAAAACTGGCAGCTGTGGTTGTCAGAAAAAAATGCTGGAAAAACACACGAAACCGTAAATGAAGAGAGTAACGTGTAGATTTAATGTTTTAAACATGTTTATTTAATATTGAATGTAAACAGTAAATGAACTGAACCTTAGTGTTTAAATCAGGACTAAACTGGAAGCGATTCAGCGTCTTCAGACTTTTTCTGAGAATACTTGGACGTGTGAAGGATTCGAACTGCCAACCCTTTGGCCACTGAATGACTCACTCTACCAACTGAAACAGCAATCTGCTCTTTTACATATTTCAAATCTTAAACTGTGAAATGTTTATTTCTTTATTACCTTTTTTTAATTTATAAATACAAACAAACAAATTGGCTCTTATTTTAACATAGTCTTGCAATTTAAACAGAAGCACATTGTTTTTCAATTAACACTTTTATTTTCCCAAAACTATAAACATACAAATCTGGTTTTGTTAACTTATTCTTTCTTTAAAAACTACGACTACATTTGATTTAATCGTTAAGATAAAAATGTTCTCAAATAAACAACTTGTATTTTCACTTACAGTTTTTTTTTTGTTGCAATTTTGCAGCTTTTCGCTGTTAATTTTACAGATATTTTTACAGTGTGGTAGTGGACTGATGCTGCTCAACACATGGCATTCAACTTAAAATGGAAAGACAGTCCACATTTAGTTCACATGCATCTGTAAAACCTTTGGATCTATCTGTTATTTCACTCCCACCTGAGTTAAAGTAGGAGTGTCACATGTACCAGGCCCACACTGTAAAAAATAACTTGAATTTACAGCGAAAAGTTGTAATTATTACATACATTTGCGTTTTCACATTATCATTTTACAGAAAAATGAGAACAACATGAACAAACATGAACAACCTGACATGTCTTAATAAAACTAAGTGTACTTTTTGCAGATCCACTGTCAGTTTTAATGCACATGTGAAGGAAAATAAACAGAGGCAGAATATTGTTAAAACTGCACTTATTTTGCTCAAGAAATTTCAAAAGATAGTTTGTCAATTTCAACATTTTCATAATGTAATTTTCCTTTTTTCACACTAAACGATCGATGAAACTTTAGAAGAAGTATCATTTATAAACTCCCACCTTTTCTCCTTAAATAATTATTAACAATAATTATTAACAATAATAACCTTCCTATTCTAAACATGTCTATATTCTATTGTCTGATACAGTACTTATTATTAAACTAGAAAAGAAGAAATTTATTTTCCATTCACCGCAATGTAAAATTTCAAAATGATCCAGAATCTAGGATCTCTTCCAGATCATCACCAAAATAACCCTCCCTGTGGACACTGAATTTGGAATAGAATCAGAGAATATCTGCATATTTGATTGTAAATCACAGGCTCCTTCATGGGTGATAAAAAGACACTGACTAATAAGATAAAACCAGTTTTCCATGATAGTTAAGACAGAGAATGGACACTTGTGTTATTTAGTCTAGTGATGGTCTATTGTCATTATTTAAGTCTAATAGGTTTTGATCCATCAACTTTCACAGTGTGTTAAATCTCAGACAGATTATAGTTTATTATACCTGGAGGGTTTTGTCGTCAGTGAACAGCTGTGTTTGTCAAAGTGTAACTTTTCTCAAGTCCATTCATAACTCAGAACACAGTACAGCTCAGTCTGGTTCAGCTGAGCTGTACTGTGTCTAGCCCACTGCTGTAGCCCCTCCCCTTTACCTTAGCTCCTCCCCTCTGTCTAATTCAGTATTGTATTGAGACACCACTCTGAGGGTTAGTGTAAGGAGTGAATGAGATCAACAGTGGAAGAGAATTATATCTGAATGTCACTGGGACTCTCCTCTTCCTCTCCCTTCCTCTCCATTCTCCTCTTCTCCTTCTCTTCTTCAGTCTCCTCCTCCTCTCTGCCCTCCCCCTTCCTCCTCCTCCTCTTCTTCTCCTTCATCTTCCTCCTTTTTCTCCCCCTCCTCTTCCTCCTCTTCTTCTCCTTCGTCTTCCTCCTCCTCCTCTTCATCCTTCTTCTCCCCTTCTCCTCTACTTCCTCCTCCTTTCTCCTTTCTCCTTCTCCTCTTCATCCTTCTTGTCCCCTTCTCCTCTACTTCCTCCTCCTCTTCTTCCTCCTCCTCCCCTTCTCCTCTACTTCCTCCTCCTACCACCTCCTCCTCTTCTCCCCTTCTTCTCCCCTTCTCCTCTACTTCCTCCTCCTTCCTCCTCCTCCTCCTCCTCCTCTTCATCAATCTTCTCCCCTTCTCCTCTACTTCCTCCTCCTTCCTCCTCCTCCTCTTCATCCTTCTTCTCCCCTCCTCCATCCTCTTCTTTCTCTTCCTCCTCCTCCTCCTTCTCCTCTTCATCCTTCTTCTCCCCTTCTCTACTTCCTCCTCCTTCCTCTTCCTCCTCCTCCTCCTCCTCTTCCTCTTCATCCTTCTTCTGCCCTTCTCCTCTACTTCCTCCTCCTTCCTCCTCCTCCTCCTCTTCATCCTTCTTGTCCCCTTCTCCTCTACTTCCTCCTCCTTTCTCCTTCTCCTCTTCATCCTTCTTGTCCCCTTCTCCTTGACTTCCTCCTCCTTCCTCCTCCTCCTCTTCCTCCTTCTTGTCCCCTTCTCCTCTACTTCCTCCTCCTACCACCTCCTCCTCTTCATCCTTCTTGTCCCCTTCACCTCTACTTCCTCCTCCTTCAGCCTCCTCCTCCTCCTCCTCCTCCTCCTCACTGGGCTGAAATACGACCTGCTCAGAATTCAATTCCTCCACCAGCACTTGCAATCATCTCAGCCATTCGTTTTACACCCACTCTTTCTCCTCTCGCTCTCTGTCACAGGCTTTCCCCAGCCTGCACCCCCACCCCCACACACTTAGAAGCGCACACACACACACACACACACACACACACTGTACCGTCCACTGTCGTCCTCATAAGGGAAGTGATATTACGTTGATAAACTGAGCAGGTTAAAGGCATGCGGCTCTAAAAACCCACTGTCATTATCTAAATGGGCTCCGCTAACATGGAGCTGTGCTTTACACTGGAATGTATCCCAGATAATACTTCTAGAACAGATGAAGTTATACACCAACTTATTTTATCGTAATTGCCACAGGGCCAAATGCATCTATGAGTGAGACCTCAGAGTGAAGCAGAAAGAACGTAAAAATAAAGTCTGATGATGAGACGTGTAGAGTACCAGTAGATCATTACTACAGTACATTTCATTTTTCCATTTTAACATACTGTACATGGGTGTGTGGACGTCCAACATTAGGTTTGATAGTGTAGTAAAATTATAATGACCACTCATATGCATTTTTCTGTCCCTGTATTAACCCATAAAGACCCACATACCTACTGCTGACCTAAAGAATCTACTGGTCCAACCTGTTGATCCACTAATCCTATCAATACAGTAAATACTGTAACTGGTGTTTGTTTTCTTTTCACGGTCATCAGATATGATCCTTTTGGTCTGGACTCTGTGGTTCAGGTCTGGACCCTGTACTTGAAGTCTGGACTCTGCACTTTAGGTCTGAACTCTGTGGTTCAGGTCTGGAATCAGTGGTTGAAGTCTGGACTCTAGAGCTTAGATATGGAGTTGGTGGTTCAGGTCTGGACTCTGTAGTTTAGGTCTGGGCTCTATGGTTTAGGTCTGGACTCTGCAGTCTAAGTCTAGACTCTCCGGTATACAGTAGGTCTAGCCTCGGTGGTATAGGTCTGGACTCTGCAGTTCAGATCTGGAATTAGTGGAGTCTGGACTGTGGTTCAGGTTTGGAAGTGGTGGTTCAAGTCTGGACTCTACAGTTTTGGTCTGGACTTTGTGGTTTAGGTCTGGTCTCGGTGGTTCAAGTCTGGACTCTAGAGCTTAGGTCTGGACTCTGTGGTTTAGGTCTGGACTCTGTGGTTCAGGTCTGGAATTAGTGGTCCAAACTTGGACTCCAGAGCTTAGGTCTGGAGTTGGTGGTTCAGGTCTGGACTCTGTAGTTCAGGTCTGGACTCTGCCGAGGCTGATCCACATCTCCTAATCCTAAACCACTCAGTCTGAGCCTGACAGATCCTGGTATGTGCTTGTGCTGTAGACACTAGGCATTGTGGGTAATCACTTCTTCTCAGCCTGATGGACACATCAGTCTGTCCCAGGTCAGTGTGGACTCATCAGACCACAGGATTTTTTTCCATGGAAACCCAGGCTAGTCTTTATGCTTTCTATTAAAGTCACAGTCTACTGCAGTTAAAGAAGTCGTTCACAGCTCAAACATACTAATGACATCAGTAATTATTCAGTGGAAGACTCTGTTCTATTAGTGGAGTTAAATCCAGGTGGATCATAGACCAAATACCCTCAACTTCAAACATTATATTTGCTGAACATGAACACTGATCTCATCTAAACCCTTGCCTTTTTTCTCCTGCTGTGTTTCCTGGATATAAAATATGATGTTTCTATTTTTTTTTTTTCTTTCTTTTTTTTTGTCTGCATTTGTTCTCATTGTTTAACACCACAGAGGGGGAGTCAACATTGTTTGAGGTCAATGCATATTTTAGTCTTGCAGCCAAATATTTTAATATTTAGTGCCTGTGTGTTTCTCTAAATAAATACCCAATCTTGATCAGTTCTATCAAACTGGTGTTTTTTAAGACATGACGCTCGTCACTGCATCAGTTTGGGTTAAACAACTTACTGCAGCTCAAATGCATTGTTTATTTAACTACACATGGGTTAGAAAAAAAAAAAATTAAAATAACTATACATGGTAACTGTTTTTTTTATTTGACCACATAGTGTAAAAAAGGAAAATAAATTACCAACAGATATCAAGTAATTACTCATGTATTAGTTATTTAGCTCTCGTAAACATGGACTAGTTTCCATTTTTCAGGTCTGTTACTGTCTCTAAGGGAAAAATAATTTAACGGCATATAAAGATGTCAGAGGTGAAACTCATCATGCAAGATTTTTTTATATATATATTTGTGAATCATACAATCATTCATCCATTTTCTGAACTGCTTAGCCTTCACAGAGATGTGTTATATTTTGAAAGCATAATAGGATGATAATATGAACTGAAAATAATACACTATGACCTTCAGCTTAATGTGACAGGAGACCACATCTGATCTCTGTGCAGACCTCTTCTCTCAGTCCACTTTAAGACTCAATATAAATGCACACGACCTGACACTGATGTGGAAAATACAAGACATTTTTCTGAGCTTCTGTGTGAAATTTCCTTTTCATTCCTGTATATTCAGTTTTGTATATAGCTTTTTCTTGCTCTCACTGTTGATGTGCACTGACATCAGAACCTTGAAGAACAAATGTTTACTGTGTTCTATGTTGTGACTCAAGGTCACAATAAAGGTCAAAATTGACTGTTGGCTATACGTTTTGAAGTATTTATCTTAGAGACGTGCAATGAGTGCAAAAATTCGGCTTCTTTTAGTTCTGCATCTTGTGTGTATAGATGTTTTACCTATTTTTGATCCAATTAAAATGGACTATAATGGAAAAATGAGTGGAGATAGAGATTTAGTTACTATTATTGACAGATAGGAAACCTGGCATGGGCTTCAAAATGACACCATGACCTTTAAAGGTCAAATGGACTGTACTTACAGTATAAAACGCATTTTATACACCACTTGGTGCCCAAAGCGCTTCACAATTCCTCACATTCACCCATTCACACACACACTCATACAATATCAGAGGGTGTCAATCAAGGTCACATGGTTTTAAGTGATTGATTGCTTTGTTGGTCAGCTAATGCCAAAAAAATAGAAAGATTGAGTTTTTAACTGGACATGGACTGTCAGTGTTTCTTCACTGAAGTCAGAGGTGAAGGAAGAAAAGAAAAGGAACTGAGACAAACAAACAAAGGTGGATGCATTTATTGTTTTTCATGTCAACTTTATGTGGCGCTGATGTTGTGCACTTGAAAATATTTTTGCGAATATGTTTTAAATAGTTTAATTCCATGCTCCGCATTTCCATTGTATTGCTTCATTTACTGTTTTTATAGATATTGAGCAGAGCCGCAAGTGTATTGATCTGATCTTTAACGACTGTCAAAATTCAACATGATTTGACTTATTTAGTTTATTTACAGCATTCACAAAATGCATGCAAGTAAAAAAAAAAAAAAGAAGTTCGTGATCATTCAATTTACACTTGAAAAGAAATGTGAAGAACAAAACACATCATTTAATCCCACCACCATGCTCATCATCAAATTATAACTAAACATATTAACGTTTTAAATCCTCACTCCTGTCCTTTGATTTCAAGCCATTAACAAAATTGGCCTAAACCAGGATTTAGAATCAACTCATTCAACAGAACCAAAATGTGTGTGGAAAAAATAGAAACAAAGTACATTCCTGGTGGCGTTACCACGGTAACTGTTAACTTACATTATAATAATTACATACCAACAATGGTAAGATAAAACTACAATAGCTTTAATAGCACAGACCAGTGATGGTGAGAACAAAAACAGAAGGTAAAAGACAACACGCATCAACTAGAGGTAATCACGGTTACTAATTACTAGGTTAATCAAGAGTAACCAAGGTATTTCATGGTGTTGCGTTAAATTGTGGAATGAGTTAAATAACGATTTAAAACAATGTGTAGATGTAACGACATTTAAAGAAGATGTAAAAGAGTAAGATTTATTTCTGTCAAATATTGGAAAAAAAATCGGAGTTGAACTGAAATGTAACTGTTGTTGTTTCACACCATGAAACAAAGCATTATTTTCTCTCTCATCATCTGAACCTTATCCTCACTAGGGTCACAGGGGTCACTGGGGTCACTGGGGGCCTAATCCAGTTACAAATGGGTGAAGGCGGGGTACACCCTGTATGAGTCTCCAGTTCATCTCAGGGCTGAACATATATAGACAAACAATCACTCTCACATTCACACCTATGGACAATTTAGATTAACTAATTATTAACCATTGTTTATTTATTTTTTTAATGAATGAAGAAGGGGTGGGACTTGATAAGTTTTGTTATGTGTTATAGAATTGTATGACAACTCTGACTGCTGTGCCATTGATTGATTGATTGATTATTTGTCTGGTTGTTTTTGTTCCTTGGTTGTTTGTTTGTTTTCTTTACTCTGTGACACATTAGAAATAAACTAAATTGAATGAATAGATGAGGGACAACAAGCACCCATTAACATCGTAAGACAGAGCATGGATGTCACATCAGTATTAAGACCCTCTGGGTTAAAACACTGACCAGACCATATGTTTATTGAACAGATTAAATGTTTGGATATTTTGGCATTGCTTGAGCTGACTGTCCAATGTCCACTCCGTATACAAATACACAAAAACCTTTATGAGTGCTTTGAAATGGGTGTAAAGTGACATCTCCAAAACCTCACAGGTTATGAATCTTCTCCCAAATTGTAAGTTTCTCTTGTCTTCCCATAAGAAAATTAATTGTCCACCCCTGTTGTAGAAGATGATGGTGTTTCCACGGTAACTAACCTCCGAACATCCAAATGGTTCATATATGATGACCATGAAGACACAACAAACTGGATTTGTTGGAACTCGTTTGGGTTTTTGAGGTTAACCTCATCATCCTTAATTGCTCTTAAAGGGATAGTTCACTATTTTTCACATTCATTTGTATAGAATCAGTGTCTTTACCCTGTTGCACCCACAGTAATTTACCCCTGATAGTGTCCTGTGAGTTGAGTTCTGGTCCGGTTTTGGTCAAAACGAAAGTAGTCCCGGCAGGTTTCCTGAGGTCAACAAAAATACAATGTGTTTCTTCTCAAAACAGTATGTGTTGGAATGAGTGATTTATTTGCATAACAAAAGCGTCACAGAACAGAAAGTCACACCTCGTAATTGCTTAGAGCTACTTTCTTTCAATAGTGATCAATGCGTGTTGTCACTGCTAACATCTGTGCACCTGCACTTAGCAGCCGCAAACACTGCAGAACAACTGAAGAAAGTAGTTTGCTAAAGCACACAGATGTTAACAGTGACAATGGGCATTGGTCGCTATTGAGAGAAAGTAGCTCCAAGCAATTACGAGGTGTGAGTTTTTGTTCCGTGATGCTTTTGTTATGAAAATAAATCACTCATTCCAACACACATTGTTTTGAGAAGAAAACCTGCCAGGATTACTTTTCCTTTGACCAAAACCGGACCAGAACTCGACTCACAGGATACTGTTGGGGGTAAGTGACTGTGGGTGCACCACAGTAAAGACGCTGATTCTATACAAATTCATGTGAAAAATTGTGAACTATCCCTTTAATTGTCTTGAAGCCTTCACTTCAACTTTTTTTTTCTCATTTGTTAGACAGTGAACTTAAATGAAATGTTAAAATGTTACAGCTTAAGCTTTACCATTGTAGAAACAGATGTCATCAAAGTGTAAAAACAGCATTCATGTGTCCGTATCAAATACCTCAAACTCTCTCTGCAGTCACTCAGTAGTTAATCAATAAACTTGTGGCTTGGCTTCAAATGGCTGCTCTTTCCCACTTTGGACAATTTAAGCTTCTGACCACTTTCACATTATGAAAGTGAATAAACCTCTTTCCAAAACATTACGTGGAGTCTGACAAGACATTTGTGCAACACTAAGTGCATTCCCTGATCTATATTCGCCTAATTGTGAGGTTGTTAATCTAGTAAGAAGTGGATATAGCATATTAGTGTGTGTGTGTGTGTGTGCGTGCGGGGGGGGGGGGGGGGGTCCATTTTAGTGTGATCATTGGGGCTGCAGTGTTTTCATTACAGTAGTGATAAAAACAAGTGGCATGTAAAATTCATTTGTGTGTGGAAATTAATGTGAAACACTCAGCAAGTTTTATAATTACCTCAGAGAACGCAGCTGTGTTTGGATGCACCCAGATGTGTCGAAGACAAGGAAAAGCATTTTAGGCAAACTACACTGTTGTTGTTTTTTTTGTTTTTACCACTAAGGGATTTGTCTCTGTTTGTCTGGTTTGATTGTGTTTTTTTTGTAGAGCTGTGAAATTATTAACATTTTGAATCAGATTAAACATGGGATGCTTTGGATTGACTTCAATTAATCATGATTAAATGTTCATTTTTAATCTATATTAGTTTTGTTTCGTTTTCAGTGAGGAAAATATATCCACACTAAACATATTTGTGTTTAAACAGTTGTTTTGTTGGAACTTCAATGTGTTGAACAACCATGTTAATTGCTTATATTCATATTTTTGCATATAGTTTGAACAATTTATCCCTTTTTTTCCTGTATTTTAGAAGAGTTTTGGAATATATTTTGGATTTGTCATCGCTTTTTTTTAATGTTTTTTAGTGAATTTTAACATGTTTTGCATATTTTTTGTCAGCATTTGTTGTGTTTCTTTGTCTATATTTGTGTGTTTTGTGGAAAATTTGAGTACAACAAAACCCCCTGAGACAAAACAATCGACTGATTAATCAAAATGAATCCAAAGGATCCCTATGATTAATCTGATTCAAATAATTTGACATCCCTAATCTAAACCAAACTAGCTAATGCAAAGCAATACTATTTATCTCAATATAAAATGATATTTCATTAGTCATTATTCTTTTGTATCCCAAACCCATTAGAAAAGAAACACCTGAATGTTGTCCAAATAGTGTAGCTTAATGTTTTAGTATTTAATGTGAATTCTGAGTGAAATCAGGAAATGTAGTGTTGAGGTTTGTTCTGTTTCTATCAAAGGTAAGAAAATATTTAACATCCAGATTGTTATAAAGAAATCAGTTTCCAGTTGTGAGAGCGGTTTAAGTAGCTCTGCACTAAACAACCAATCTAGACACAGTGCAAATAATCCTGTTTGCTGTTACACTCCATGTCTTTTCCAATATTTCCATACAGAGTTTAACAGTTTACCTCCATTCATTTCTACAAAGTGAATCATTGGACCCTGTTCACTTTACTGTTAGAGCAGAAGAGATTTACATGAATTAAATGTCCACATATATGATAAGAGCATGGACATAGATTTATGAACAGAATATTCTAGTCACTTTTTCCTCAAATATTGCAAATATTTGCTCTTAAACAGCCATTAGTTTATTCCTACACAGACACCAGCAACACCTTCATGTTAAACACAGGTGAATGTCACTTATTATTGGAGCTATTAAAATTAATACAGATTAATCTGATTAAACATTTTACTCTAATAAGGGCTGTCATGATTAATCGAGTTAGTTGCAATTAACTATTTATTTTATAATTGCAATTATTTTTAGGCCTATTGAGTTCGCTGTGATTGCAATGACGTCAGCCATTTCAGCTGAAATTTGACCCCCTGAACATGCACGAAAACTCACCAAATCTTGCGCACACTTCATAAGTGTGAAAAATTGCAAGTATGTGTAGTTTCATAAAAGTCGATAACGAAATGTGTCTACAGCACCCCCTACAAATGCCAAATATATTGCATTAGGGCAGATCAAGCCTTTATTGTCATTGTACATCAACAGTCATGCTGTAGGTACAATTAAATTTCCGGAGGCTGCAATGAGGTGCTGGTCCTAATATAGGTAGAAAATGGAACAAAAAGTGCAGTTCTGGTGAGTTAAAATATATATAAATCAAATACAAATTCTACACAAAATCTTCACATTATGTCACAGTATGGAAATTGTACATGTCTATCGTGTTGCAATACTGCATAGGAAGTATTTGCAGAGGTAGGATTATTGCACCAGAGAGCTTTAATGCTCATGAGATTTCAACTGTAAGGGAGTTGGTGCATGTGTGCATTAAAGATACTGATAGCTTTGGGGGAAAAAGAAACAGGTTTTAAATCTTGGTATCTTTATATTTTGTGCTGCTGCAGAAGGTTGTTCTTACTCCTCTGGCGCCACCGCTGACATTTAAGAATCATCTCAGGCTGCTGTGGTGCTACTTCTACTTATCCATGCACCAAATGAGCTGTCTAAACCAGAGAGTCAAAGTGCAGCTGGCATGGAAACAGGCAGAAATGAGGAGGCAGAAGACAGAACAGGCCGCTCAGATGTGTGTGTACGCAGACTGCTGGGCCGTCTCATAGAGCGCAGCAGCGAGGCGGTTAATTTGATTATGAGTCATTGGCTGAGATTAAAAGCAAAGTTGATTGATCAGTTGTTCAGTGCGTGTGAGGAAAAAGATGGGAGCAGATGACGAGGCCATCATCTTTCTTTTTGCTCAGTTTTACAGTTTTAGCGTCGCCTCCGTCCATTGTCTCTTCCATGCTTCTTTAGTTTTTTAATGTGACTCCTCCTCTTTTCATTACTACTCCCTCTCTTTTGCTTTGTCTTTGCACTCGGACATAAATCACTACTGTTATTGATCACAAGCAGCTCAACAGAAGGGATTTCTTTTTTTTGTTTGTTTTGTTTTTTTTTGCCCCCCCCCCCCTTCCTCATGTATTAGCAGCAAACGTCAGCAGTTGTTGCATATTTTCATGCGTCGTGCAGAGTCTCCTATGGTCTGAGCTGTTTTAGGTTAAGCCAGACACAGAAGGAGGGAGGGGGGGGGGGGGGGGGGGGGGGGGACTACTGCCGGGTTTGTATGCGGCGGTTTCCTTTCCAGTCATGTTGTTGTCATAGCAGTGCCTGCATCAGAACAACAGAGAAAACAATGAGATTTCAAATGTATGAATCCAAACCCCCATCTGTCATTTATCTGTGCAAGTTCAGACGTTTTCCCTTTGAATGAGCAGCACAAAACTTAACTGACAGATGAAGGGAGTCATAATTCACTGGATGAAGAACTTTTGAAAGCAACTCAAAGCTGTTGGAAGGATTACACTGAGGAACAATTTAGATTAAAACGAAAATTGTCAAGTTTTTTTCTCCATGACTTACCCTCCACATAAGCAACATTCCCCTGATTAGCTGTAGTCAGACTTTCCAGCTGATTGTGACTGGGCTCAGCTACGTGGAAACTTGTTTGTGCAGTTACCATGGAGACAGTGCGCAGTGAGAGGTGTGTGCAGCTCCCAGTAGGTCAGTACAATGACAGTAGAATTACAATAGACATATCCTTTATAAAAACATGATAGTGTTAAATAAATATTGCTGTGGTTAGCACTCGTGCCTCACAGCAGGAAGGTCCCTGGTTCGATTCCCGCACCAGACCTTTCTGTGTAGAGTTTGCATGTCCATGTGGGTTTTCTCCAGGTACTCCGGTGTCCTCCCACCATCCAAAGACATGCACTGATAGGTTAATTGGTTAATCTAAATCACCCATAGGTGTGAATGTGAGAGTGATTGTTTGTCTATATATGTTCAGCCCTGAGATGAACTGGAGACTCATACAGGGTGTACCCCGTCTTCACCCATTGTAGCTGGATTAGGCCCCCAGTGACCCTAGTGAGGATAAAGCGGGTTCAGATGATGAGTAAATATTGCAGTCATGCCCCTTTCTTTCATATTTCATTGTATATCAGTATTTTTTTTTTTATAAAACAAGCACATTTCTGTTATGTACAGTATTTTTCATATGTTTTAAGAAATCTAGTTGACATGATGGAGAAAAACTGAGATCAGTTTTGGATTCTGTACCCCAAAATTTGTTAAAAACACTGGGGAAATCAATTTGTAACTCTACAAATTGATTTCCCCAGTGTTCTAGAACAGAAAACCACACAGTAAAAAACAGTGTCAATTTAAATCTCAGTTGAATTGAACTCATTTCAACTGAAACTTTACTGTGGACAGTGTCAACTTTTTTTTAGAGTTAATTCTACTCAATTCTGTCAAAATTACCAATGAAATATGTATAAAATATTTAGCATTGTGGTGTTTTCACACTGTTAAGAGTATTATGCTCACACACAACATAGAGATGCAGGGGTTCCCATAGTGGGGATCATGACGTGTTTGCTCTGTGGATTCCAATCACCCTAAGCCAGGGGTGTCCAATTCTGGTCCTTCTGCAGAGGTTGATAAGAGGTTCATCAACTGAATCAGGTCAGCTGAGAGATATAATCCCTCCACCGTGTCCTGGGTCGACCCTGGGGTCTCCTCCTGGATGGACATGCCTGGAACACCTCCACAGGGAGACGTCCAGGAGGCATCCTCACCAGGTTGAGTTGAGTTGACTTTTAACTCTACTGTTGAAGCTGGTTCACTCTCCATAGAGCTAAAAATACTCTATCTGTAGGTGAATATAGCTTGAATATTAACTCTGCATATTTTACTGTGAACACATTATTCATCTATAACTGTACAAATACAGTAGCAGAAGGTACATGGACCAGAATCCATGGTCAGAGCATCATACAAATGGTTTGATTTGACTTGGTTTTGTTCTCTGACTTTATCAGTCATTGCAGACTGAATGTATATATGTGGAATTAATCATTCTTCTGCTCAAAAAATAATGCCTGTGAAGTGTTGGGGTATATTTGATAGTACAGGAGTATTTGTATTTGTGATGGAGAATAAAAATTGTAATTGTAAAGTTGCATTTTTTGTTTGTTCTTATTGTCAAAACTTATTTTGTTGTATTCTGACATATACAATGCATGGACTAATTGAAGTAATATTTATTTTGCAAAACTAGAGGCAAATATGCATGCGTACAGTATCTGTCTTATATACACACATATTTTTACAGCCTCCTTATCTCGCATTAAACCACATGTTACTCTACTGTCTTTATCATCAACTATGACTTTCATGACTCATAAAAGTCTATTTTATATAGAAAATCATAATTTATGTTGTGTATTGGCCTACCTTGGGCGGCTGTGGCTCAGTTGGTAGAGAGGGTCGCCCAATGACCGAGAAGTTGGAGGTCCGTGTCCCGACTCTGGCTGTCCACATGTCAAAGTGTCCTTGGGCAAGACACTGAACCCTGACTTTGTCTCCCAGTAGAACTGACAGAACCTTAGAAACCTACTGGTGTATGAGTGTGTGTGAATGTGAGGCGAATGTAAAGCGCTTTGATCACCATGAAGGTGGAAAAGTGCAGACCATTTACCTGTCCTCTTCATCCTGTCCTGGTTTCCTCTGATTTTCCCACCAATAAAATCACATACATAATAAAGATTAATATTCCTGTCAATGTGCCTGACAGTGGTGCTGATGAAGATTTTCCCTGAGCATCTGCAACGGCAGCTGACTGTTCCAAATGTCCACTACATCTTAATGCTAATGCTAAGTGCTGCATATGTAGTAAAATGCATCAACCCAATTTCCCTATGGGAATAATAACTGAGTTAATGTTTGACCTTCAGACATCATATGCATCATTAGGCCAAACAAAATAATACGTGTGGTTCCGGTCACCCGACCGACCCAATTTTTTTAAGACGAAAATGCCGACTATTTGGACATTTTATCAGTTTGTCAAAATAAATTAAATATAATGAACCGGCCGACTGCCGACTCTTATCTTCGAAATTCCCAATGACTGATGATGAGAGAATTTATTTCTCCGTATTTAGTCCGTATTCATGTTTAACCAACATCTGTCACCTGTCTGACCACCGTGATTTATGACTAGCGACAAACGACGAGCCATATACATCGTGTCCATGTCCATCAAAACAACCTTCAATGCATGTGATTGCTGCGCGAGTTTTGATTGGCTGTTCACCTCTTGATGAATCAGAGTACATCGTCTGTTAATTTCCCACTCACTTCACACTTTGTTTGTTTCAAAAACACCACCGTTTCTTTATTAATTGGGAAGATCGTTTCATATCTTTATGGAGCATCTCTTGGTCACAAAGACTTGTGTGCCTGCTGTGGGGAACCAAATACAAATCCTCTTCCAGAGCTAAAAAATAAATTTAAAACTGTACTCCTGCTCTGTCAAGATTGTGAGAGGAATGGCAAGAAGCCAGTAACAAAACAGCAGTATGGCAAGAGGAAATAACTTGAACAGTAAATAGATAGCTGTATATGTCCACTAAAGCCTTCAATATTGGGGCCTTTATTTCATTGAAATAATATTTAGATGTGGATGGAATTTACATTTGTAGTTAAACTGTATTTTTGTTGAAAAAAAATCAATAAAAGACAAAATGTTGATGTCAAATCAGATTTTATTGTATTTCAATCATCTAAAATTCATTTATGCTCTCTTAAAACATTCTGTAAATATACATGTACATGTAAATGGCAAATCTGAGGCAATGTGTTGATTTTCTAACTGCTGGAAAGAATAACTGATATTAAATCTTAATTTTTGGAGCTTCTTTTTAGAAGACGGGTATATAAAATTGTAAATAAAATAAAATATGGATGACCGACCTACCTACCCAATTTTTCTTATCCATGTGATGGGAACCACATATATTATTTTGTTTGGCCTTAATGGAATAAAAAATAAATGTATTAAAGTGAGTCCTATACAGCAGACCAGAAGGGGCCAGTCTGAAACCATGTCTGGTACAACAGGAGCTGTGGACTGACCCATGTTTTACTATGTCATCATAGCTGACAGGACAGGATAGACAGGGGCGGGCTTGAGGACAGGGAGCCCCCTCTGCCTTCAGCCTGCACCTGCACAGCATGAAAAAGGGTTTTTTCCATTTAAAAAAAATATTGAATTTTTTTTAAATATCTTTTTATTACAAGAAAGCACAAAAACATTTAGTCACATTTGTATTTTTTATATTTAAATTTCTAATAATTTGCAGTACACATTTGGAATAAAGAAAAGTTCATATTTTATATATTTTTGTTAGTGTTAGATTATTTACAACTGATTATTAATCATCCTGGGCTGTCAAAGACATCTGTTGGACTTCACTTTGAGAACTTAACTTTTCACTTTTCATGTCAAAAATCTCAAAAATAGTGTAACAAGCTATTTTTTTGTGGCATTCACGGGTGGGGTGGAGGGGCCCCAGGGATTTCTTGGAGCTCCAAGACACCCTAGCAACACCACTGGTTATACAAAATGCTCTGCTGTTTATTAATGCCATGTATAAAGTAGCATCACAATACAGTCTAGATCAGGGGTTCTCAAACTTTTTTGGCCCAGGTCCCCCTTGGAGGGGTGAAATTTTTCCATGTCCCCCCTCATCCTCGCGATACTGAAAATGATAAAAAAAACCCACTTCAACAATGATTATTATGAAACAATGATAACCTTTTTTAATAGTGCTTTTGTGCAAACCAGCGAAATTTTCAGGTATTATAATATAAATGAGCACTTCAGAAACAACAATTTTAAATAATTTTAAAATACTAAACGGAACAAAAGACACACAAAACCGTGTGTGTGTGTGTGACAGACTGACAGACAGACAGACAGACAGACAGACAGACAGAGACTTAATGAGAGGGATGAGCTTGTCAAACTCAATATAACTATCAATGTACTTTCTCTTTTTAGGGTTAGGGCGTTTGTTTTTGTCATTGTCATTTTCATTTCTTTTACCACTTCTTGAGGAACTTGGTGGACACAAAAATCGATCCATGTTTGCTGCAGGGTGGCTAAAAATAGCCTGTGACTCGCTCCGTCTCAATTTAGTCAAGTTAGCGTCAAACAGCGCTGTTACTTCCCCCTGCTCGCTACAAAATAAAACTTCAGCATTTCAAAATAAAACAGCAAAAAAAAAAAAAAAAAAAAAAAAAAAAACCTGAATAATTTTGCATACCCCCTGGACATGCGCCACGTCCCCCTAGGGGTCTGCAGACCCCAGTTTGAGAACCGTGGGTCTAGATTATGCACCACACACCAGCCAATGCACCTAGAAATTGGCTTCAGATTCTCTAAGCATTTATTCCTTCAGTTGGACCATCTCAACGGCCTTCGCTGAAACTCTCTCACTGCAACACAGTTTGCATCCACGACCAACGCCACCATTATGTTTTGTCTAGAACAGCCTAAAATGACACATTATTTACCTGGTTTAACGATGAATCATAAATCTAATATAATAACCTCAAAACCCAAAGCAGTATCTGAGAAGTCGTATTATCACAAAGAGGTCCAAACATGCAGGTTCATGCTCTGAATCACTACTGACATAAAAGACATCCCACACATTACCTTTACACAGCGTGTCCTTGAAAGCAGAACCTTCTGACTCAAAGCTATTTAATGTCTCGGTTTAGTAGCAGATGTTGCCATCGTTTTGTTTTTTTTATTTTCAGCAACAAGTTTCCAGATAATAAATAGATAGATAGATAGATAGATAGATAGATAGATAGATAGATAGATAGATAGATAGATAGATAGATAGATAGATAGATAGATAGATAGATAGATAGATAGATAGATAGATAGATAGATAGATAGATAGATAGATAGATAGATAGATAGATAGATAGATAGATAGATAGATAGATAGATGTATGTGTGTTATTAAATGGTGTGAATGATAACTGTATATTATAATATGCAGTTATTATACATAGTAATGCACTGTCTCTATTGTGTCCTATTGTTTCTAATGTAACATTATTGGAATGCATTGCCATCAGTGATCAGCTTATTATCAAGCTCTGCTGATGCCTGACAATGACCCACTGCTTTGAATCAGATGTGTTGCAGCAAGTTTGCATCTAAAACATCCAGGGCAGTGGGCCCCGAGGACCAGGGTTGAAGACCTCTGTTGTACACAAACAAACAAACAAACAAACCAGAAGGTGGAGCCTGGTAACTTCACGAATCATATGAAATCTGCGATCTTGTCCAATTACGAACACATCATTATCACACATTACCATGTTAAATAGAAATAAATACCCAGAATTAACCTTCAAACTAACAAGCCTGTCCACAACCTACAGGAAACAAACAAACAGAAAAAAAAACTACTTCCATGTGACTGAACACATGAGTTGCTTGAACTGTTCAATGATCTGAAACCTATAAACAGACTCCGTCCACTGGTCAGAAAATTATTTCCTGTTTCAAAGCCTGTGATACTGTGTGTGTGTGTGTGTGTGAAAGGGTGATATTGATGCAGACTGGATTGGATTTGTCCATCTGGCTCACACTCACTCACACATGAGCTGCTCTAAGATCGACAGACGTGGTGTGTAGTTCTGTGGTTGCAGCTGTGGACAAAGTCTGAGCGCACACACTTACATCCACATTCAATATTAATATGTGTCTGATGATGAAAATTGCAAACAAACACACACGCTGTTTATGTGTTGTCCTCTTAAAGCAGGGATATCACACTCATTTTTATCACATTCACATTCAGCCCATTTGGATCTCAAGTGGGCCAGACTAGTAAAATAATAATATAAGTAGTGCCCCGCAAAACAAAACCCCACCCCTCGCAAACATTTTAACTATTAATGCAAATCTCCCTCTCAAAATGTGATGCTGTGGGTTTTACCTTTCAACATTGCGCAAGGTCAAAGGTCACTATGCCATTTTGGAGTCTGCATATACTTTCCTATCTATCAATAATAGTAAGTGAGGATTTATCACCACCCCTTTTGGAGTTACAACCATTTAAATTTTGATGTTTCAGGGTCACTCAAGGTCAAAAGTCATGGAGTCATTTTGAAATCCATGTCAGGTTTTCTATCTGTCAATAATATTACCTAAGTCTCTATCTCTACTGACCCAGTGAGTAACAAGAGGTCAAAATCTATACACACAAGATGCAGAATTGAAATACCAGCATGTTGGTGCTCACTTAAAGTCTGTAATTTATATCCAAAATTCAATTGTGACCTTGACCTTTGACCTAGACACATAAGATACAGAATTGAAAGATGAGCATTTTGTTGCCTGTAAGAAGAATAGTTATGAATATATTTCTTCACACCATCATTTTTATCTTTCAATTACATGATAAATATAAATGAAAGAGCATAGAGAAAAATGGACCCCAAGTGAAGCTAAATATAAGCTTATATGACAGGACCCATGGGACTGAAATAAAGTAATTGGTATTTTAGACAAGACAAAATGGTAAGGCATACAATTATGCAAATCAATTATATTAGATAGATAGATAGATAGATAGATAGATAGATAGATAGATAGATAGATAGATAGATAGATAGATAGATAGATAGATAGATAGATAGATAGATAGATAGATAGATAGATAGATAGATAGATAGATAGATAGATAGATAGATAGATAGATAGATAGATAGATAGATAGGCAGATAGACAGATAGATAGATCTATAGATATTTCAGAAGTTATATCCAGAATTCTATTTGATCTTTATTATTATTTTTTTAATCAAATTTGTCCTTCAAGGTTCTGATGTCAATGCACATCAACAGTAAGAGTAAAAAGAAGCTCTACGCAAACCTGAGAATACAGGAATGAAAAGGAAATTCATAATTTGCCCTATCTCCTATCAATGTGAAAATACATTTTAGGTGACCTTAACCTTGAGCTTTGACCTACATTCACCAAAAATATAATGATATATTCTGGATGACTGTGTGTCTTTCCTGAAAATGTCATGAAAATTGGTAGCAAAAATTACGAAGAGACAGACAATCAAATAAAAAACAGAAGGGTGAGATAATAACTTATAAAGAATGGCAGAATGAGGTTTTTCTCCTTGTTTTATGGCCGTAAAAAAACATTTTGTTGTGAAAATACTTACATTTACAAATGACCCTTTTACAAAAAAGTTGTGAATATCCTCAAAGACCTGAAATTTCATAAGAAAAATACATTCAATTTTAACAATACTATGACTCTGCGTATTATTCCTATATGTGCATTATACATTGCAACAGGTATATTGTTAAAATTTTGGAACTAAAATAAGAACAATTTCTACAATATTAATCTATTATTAACACAACTTACAGGTTACAGTGGATCTACAAGAACACAAACTATTTATTCAAATTATTTACATTTTCTTTGTGTGAAAAGTTCATTTATAAATGTAAATATTTTCATAGTGTAATCTTATAGTTCACATTAAAAGAACAAAATACTGGAGTTGTCATTATTTATGGGTTATTATGCTGTTATTTTACTTAAGATCACATTGGTCTGCGTGTGGAATCTGTTAATGTTAATATCTTCATTGTAATTGTTTCACTTCCTAAATTCATCCCCCAGGCCAGATTAAAACCTTTGGCTGCATATTTGACACCCCTGTCTTAAAGTCAGATATAGACATGATCCGACCTAAGGGGTGCATGGTTTTATAAATCCGCCTTCTCTTTTGTGTTTCTGTTTTCCTTAGCCCACCATGTTACCATTCTATAAAACTGCATTTCACAAATTCCCCATACTCTGTTTCTGACTGAATTATTCATATGCCACTTAATGCTCATCTCATTCCAGTTTGCAGGCTGACATTGTGATAAGACATTTATTTCCTGCATATCTTGGTAATTAATCGTTAAATCCCTCAGACAGCCTTGTGCTGTGTGCGGTGGAGGGAGACGATCTTATGAGGAATGTTATCAGATAATACAACAGCAGGATAAATAATAACCAGAGAGTCTGTGGAGGAGCTTCTGTGCAAACCTTCACCTTTTTCCTTTTCAGTCTGGTGTTAATGAGCTGTCAGCACAAAGGAAGGTCTCCAGTCTGAAGGAGAAAATCATGCAAATATCATGGAGCTAAGACACTAGTTTTTAATAAGTACAGACACTGAAAGTATCAGCATATTTTACACTATCAAGAAATATAATGATAAAATAGAAATCAGCTGGTACGTGTAACCCATTTATGTCTGCATCAATTAAAAGTAGAAAAACAGTGAAGGGAAATGAGCAATGAGTAAAATACTGTAGATATCCACTATAAGGTTATTAAAGCTTATACAAGGTTCAAGGTTACTTTATTTGTACCCGTACGTGTGTGTATATATATATATATATATATATATATATATTTTTTTTTTTTTTTTTTTTTTTTTTTTTTTTTTTTGCAGACAGAGTGAATGTGTTTGGCATTACAACAGGACACACAATATGTTCGGCAGGTACCTGATCGAGTGTCAAGACAAAAAACAAAAGGACAATAAAGTGCTCAGTGTTCCACCATTCAGTAGTATAGTAGAAGAGATAAATAAAGCATAAAACAGATAGATAAATAAAAACAAGATGCAATAACACACAATAAAAATCCTAAAAAAAAACAGTATATAAGATAAACAATTATTTTTAGGAATTTAAAAATCAGGTCACAATAATAATAAATAGAGCAAATAAATAAATAAATAGGATAAATAAGTAAATGAGTAGACAAGTGCAATGACACTATTTTTTTATTGAGCTCAGTGACGGCGACAGGAACAAAGATGTTTTTATAACCCTGTGTCCTGCACCTAGGGACTAAAAACCTCTGTCGAGAAGGAAGGAGTTGAAGTTCCCCCTGTAGAGGATGGAGTCATTATTAAGGATTGATGAAGCCCTCATCTGTACCTGTTTAGTGTACAGGGAGGGGGGTCAGACTGAGACTCACCAATCAGACGAATGAACCATCTGACTGATTTAGAAAAAGAAAAAGCCCAAATTATACAACACTGTAGTCATTTAGTCCTTTTTGTAACTTCGTTTTTGCATTTTTTCATGTTATTTGTTATTTTGTGAATCTTTATTACCTTCTGTTATATGTTGTTGCTTATTATTGTTTATTTTTTTCTCCATTTTTATTTCATTATTTTTCTTCAATTGTGGTCTGTTAGTGTCTAACTTTGTTCATGTAACATATTATTTTGTTCGTTTAATATTCATTTTTGTTCATCTTACTGATCACTTTGGCACTTTTTGTTCATTTTGTTGCTTATTTGATCTTTTTTTTTTTTTTTTTTTTTTTTACTGTGGAACTGCTTAAGTCTCAGGTGTTAAAGGGTTAAAAATCTGACCTTTTTTCATCTTTACACTTGGTCAAGATCAACTACTTGCTCAATAGGTTCAATCTGTGTTTTGTTTTTAATGCCAAATGCAATTACTCTGTCTGCAAAATCAATCTACTCACAGGTAGAAACAAAATAACCTTGAACCTTTCTAACTCCCCACCTCCCCCCTGCAGACGCTCTACACAAGTGGGTTCACTGTGCACTGGTGTATAATAAGGACCTGTCCATATTTAATGTGACCCAGTACAGTTCTAATCCTCCTAATATGATCAGTGTCAGAGCTGATACTGTTTGAGGGTCTGTGGGACTATATTCATCTGAAAGCAAATGTTTCATTTACTCCAGTAGATCAATCTGGCACTGGTCCCATTCAGATTGATTTTCAGGCTAATCATGGCATTTATCTGCTCTGATGTGGTTTGATACGACAGGTAGAGTTGGCATTAACATCTCATCATATGTGAACGAGTGAAATCCACAGTCTGAACACACCTGAGACTCATATGGTGGTACGGAGTGAAAAAAATAATGAGACTACCCCATGTTTTATGCAAATTGTTGTTCTTTTTAATGCCTGGTACAACAAAATTTACAATTTGTTTGGACAAATATAATGATAACAACAAAAATAGCTAATGGTAGTTTAATTTTAGAGCTGTTATTTATCCATTTTCTATGTTTTCTTGATAATAATGTAAATCACGTCAATTCCTACATTAATATCTGTTGCATTGTACTGACAAAAACTGCTTTTATTCATTCCATGTTTTCTTTTCTGTCTGTTTTAGTCACATGATACACAATTGGAGTTCGTACTGGATTTCACAACTATTATTTTTGATGACTTATGATGGTCTAATAATTTTTTTTATGTGACTATTTGTCTACGTCCACTTCAGTCTGAACAGGCATGTGAAAGTGAAGGAGTGAATTTTCAGACAGTGTTTTAAAGATATGTGATCTTAAGATATATTAAAAATGCCTAATGTGTGTAATAATCTGAACAAAGCTCTGCCTTCACTATTTTTTCCTCAGACAAAAGTAGAATATTACAGTTTATGTTCATTAGAATACAGTTCATGTAACCCATTATAAATGTATAAACATCTTCTAAGTGGTCAAAGTGATCCATATTTATAGTGTATTAATTGACTCACATAATCCTCCTTTGCAGTGAATAATGTTCTGTACAGTCAATTATATTTGCAAAGACATGTTTAAAATTCAGTCTGTTCATCTAGACTCAACTAGAGATTAAAGACACTTAAAGCTTTACTCTTATATTCAGTATCTGAGACCAGATGTTAATGGAAGGTTTGAAGAAGAACCTGGTATTATCCAAATCAAACTTTGTGTTTTGACAATGAAAATAATAATTTCCTTTTTTTATATGTTAGCTTTTCTTCTCATGCTTACCTCACCTCACCTCACCTCACCTCACCTCACCTTACCTTACCTTACCTCACCTCACCTCACCTCACCTCACCTCACCTCACCTCACCTCACCTCACCTCACCTCACCTCACCTTACCTTACCTCACCTCACCTCACCTTACCCTACCTTACCTCACCTCACCTCACCTCACCTCACCTCACCTCACCTCACCTCACCTCACCTCACCTCACCTCACCTCACCTCACCTCACCTCACCTCACCTCACCTCACCCTACCTCACCTCACCTCAGCTCACCTCACCTTACCCTACCTTACCTCACCTCACCTCACCTTACCTTACCTCACCTCACCTCACCTTACCCTACCTTACCTCACCTCACCTCACCTCACCTCACCTCACCTCACCTCACCTCACCTCACCTCACCTCACCCTACCTCACCTCACCTCACCTCACCTCACCTTACCCTACCTTACCTCACCTCACCTCACCTCACTTTACCCTACCTCACCTCACCTCACCTCACCTCACCTCACCTTACCTTATTAATGACTATTGATCCCAAACTGGGTAATTGTAGTGCAGCAGCATGAGAAACTGTGAAAATATAATATTACCATACAAAACAAAACCAATACAGATCAATAAATACAAATATAAACACAGAACTGGTAGAAACACTGGACAGTCAAAGTAAAATGGAATATATCCTAGCTCATCTTGCCTTTGATGAAAACACTATTTTAGGAGGAGCATCATGATGTAACGGGTAATTAAGACTTAATGATATGTTCTGTCTTTGAAACCCTAATGTCTGTGAGAAAGACATAGATGTCATTTGTGACACTTATGTTCTGCTAGACTTGACACATGCTCCATTTGCAGTAGATCTTAATTATTCTAATTGTTCATTAATAGGTCAGTGAATGTCACCTCTGTTCAGCAGTGATGGGTTATATTCATCTTATATTGTGCTGTGATGATATTTTGTTCCCATGGATTCAATGGTTCAAGTCGTTACTGAGTCTAATGTCAGTCCATTTACTCATTTCCATTAAAAAAAACAAACACAAAACCAAACAAAAAAGAATGAATCTCACATTAATATCAAATAGTTTTTTTTCAGTAAAACAAAACTACATTTAATTGTGAATTGTTAAAGGAGTAGGGGTGGGTGATATAGACATAAAATATTAATGGGGTTCAACAGTTGTGTCCAGTGGATACAAGTTAGAAGTTATGAACATTTCATGTAAGATCAGCTGTAGGACATTTAAAGTAAGTGAAGTTTCATTAATCATTCACTAATCATTCATTAGTAACATTAGCTATGGACCGCACCCCTATTTAGTAAGAGATAATGTAGCTTATTACTGCTATTACACCCATGACAACATAGCAAATACTTACTTTCAAAGTGGCCGAACTACCTGCGGAGTGATATGGTACCGTGAATCTGAAGTGACAAAACTCACGGGCGGTGAAAAAAATCTGCCCGCAGAATGCTGGGAACATCCATTCAAAGTGAATGGGAGCTGTCGCAACATTCTAGAGGACTGTAGAATAATTTATATAACTGCTGCGCCCACTCAAAAAAAAAAAAAAGACAAAAAAAAAAAACCTTCTCCAGTTTTTTGACAAATCTCATCCTACATACATGCATACAGTTCATATATAGTGCTAATAGAAACATTAATCTAAATGTATGTTCCTTTGAGTGTTGTAGTGGATTAATTTACTGTGATATAAGGAGGTGAGGGTCATGGTGTGTCTGATTATCTAGTTGTTTTCATTTTTGTTTGAAAAATTGTCTTTAATTTTAGACTTTCCACATTGAGAATAAATAAAATCAGATGACTGACAGCTACAACAAACTAACATGTCAGTTCTCTTACTGATTATACAGTGTTTTTGCTTCAGTTTCCCATCAGGGTATGTATTTTCTAAGTGTCTCATCTCATGTCTACCTACTGTAGCTTTACTTTAATGAGTAAACAAACAAGTGAAGAAGAAAAAAAACCCCTCTCAGAGCTGGAGTGAGCTTCCATAGATGTGTGGGCCTTTTGTTTCCAAACTCATATCTATTTCAGGCTAATTGGACTTTGTTAGCGTCACACCATCTTAAGCCATCTGAGCCTTTGTAGACCTCACACACACACACACACACACACACTTTATTTACTCAATTTGCCTCAAACATGAACTCTCTATCCTCATCCACATCTTCTTCCTTCTTTGGATCTGAAGAGTTACCTTGAGTAGAGTGGATCCAGGCGGGGCAGCTCTGGATGGGGTGGGGGGGTGAGTATCGCTCAGTGCTTCCCTCCTCTCCCAGAGATTCCCCATGCTTTGCTAATGGCACATCAGCAGCTGTCAGTAGGCCCTGCACTGCGTCAGCTACATTAATTGGCCCGCATGGCTGTGGTCTGCAAAGCGCTCAGCAGAATTGAGTGAACCCCACCCCCCCACCACCACCACCACACACACACACACACACACACACACACACACTTCAACCCCCCCTGCAGCTTTTTTTCCTATATCATTAGTGTAATGCTCCTGTTTCTTCCGAGCTACTGAGATATGGGGAGATTCCAACAAGCAGGGGGGGGGGGGGGGGGGGGGGTTGGGAGGAGGAATGAGTCACACTCCAGTGACTGTCTTTCTATTTTCTTTGCAGGAAAATAGGGAAATACTTTACTAGTCAACCACACAGGTATTGTTTAAGAAAAGACAATGAACATCTTCTCACTGTAATCACATTTCATTGGACTGTGGTCCTTGACATCACCTGTTACTATGACGACTCTTTCTCTCTGTCTCCCTCTGTATATGTGTGTAATATATATATATATATATATATATATATATATATATATATATATATATATATATATATATATATATATATATATATATATATATATATATATATATATATATATATATATATATATATATCACACCCTATATGTTAAAGTAGCAACTGGACACAAAAATATATAAAGGCATTTCAGTGCATTTTAGATACAAAGCCCCTGTTCACATAATTACCTCCACTAAGGAGGTATTAAATTTGGGTCAGTTTGTCTGTCTGTCTGTCAGCAGGATTACGCAAAAAATTCTGAACGAAATTTGATTGAACTTTCAGGAATGATAGATAATGAGTCAAAAAGAATCCACTTTCGATTTTAAGCAATGAAGGTCAATAAAGGAATCAATAAAGGTCAACACACGTGCATCAGGACAAGGACAAACTGTTTTACTAATAGTTTTTTCCCTAAAGCTGTAAACATCCTGAATTCACACATTTGCTGATGCCACACACCCATGTCCTATTCTATATTATTCTATTCTAAAGATGACTCGATTTTTTTTTTTACAGTGTACAGATGCACCAGTTTCCAGTTGTTTTCATTTCCTTTTTTTTCTTACAAGGCAAAAAAAACACCAAATCTCAGTGTTTAGGTGTAAAACATTACATCCTCAGGGTCTAGGAAGGGAGAGCAGAGGCTGATCTGTTTGAATGGAGTCCCATAGGAGGAGTGGCTCAGTCCCATGAATAATAAGTAATTTTATTGAACGTGTTGATCCATACTAACAACCTCTGTGAGGACCTGTAACATGTTATTCATAGACTAACAAATTCTGCTGCTGCCTGGTATGATCTAATGTTCAAAAAATGTTCACTTTCCAAGTCCATTTTCACTTTTATATTGCTTTTCTTCTTTGCATTGTGAAAATCAAACCAAACTCACCTAACATATTATACATACATATTGTATATATGTAGTTTTGTGTCGATACATGTACATACTGTTTTACATTGACTTTTTAAATTGGAAATACAAACTGTTAATACTGTAAAATGTGCCTATTCAAAAATGTATCCACTTTTTTTGTTTTATTCTACTTAGCTGTATTCTTATGTTTGTTAAATTGTGATATTTTGTATTAGTTTCTTATTTACTTTTTCTTGTTTACTTTCATTTTATATTTGCTCTATTCTTTTTTCTGTAGCACTGGTATTTGTAAATACTGCTGCACTACCTGAATAGCACTCCTTATTTAAGTGACAATGGCAAAAAAATTATTCTATTCTATTCTTCATCATTAATCTCTCACATCCCAAAAAATTCCCAAAATCACCCTAACACCTGGTGATATGAAGGGGTGGATATAATTGGTTCAGCCTGAAATACAGGATCAAAACTTAAGTTAATGTTTAAAATCAAATGTTTAATGGGCAAGATTGGAATTGGAAATGAATAGCATATATATATATATATATATAGACTATATTTTTGGTTCCTCTGTGCTTTCAAATGTGTTACAATTATAATCCAACTTGGCAGATAACACTGGGGAACAATTTGAAAAGACATTCTGTTGGGTTATATTTTTGGGCTGATTAAAACTAAAATGGTCATGCTGTTTACAAAATTGCTCACCTTTTTTATAGCACATCAATTGTTTTCTCCACAGTTTATCCTCCATAAAAGTTAAATTCCACTGATTACCTATAGTTGGACTTTCCAGCTGATTACAGTTGGTCTTGTCTACAGCTACATGGAAAAGTGTTTGTGCAGTTACCATGGAGACGCTAGAGTGAGAGGGGTTATGTAGTGCCCAATAGGACAGTAATATCAATACCTGCAAACAGAAAGATGGCACAGTATTAAAAAAACAGGGATCATATCTTCCTGAGACACAGAGGAAAAAAATGTTTTGCTTTGCAATTTGCAATTCTAATAAAAATTGCAGAAATTCTAATATTATGCCTCAGTTTATCATTTACGCACATGCATTGTGGATCAGATAATAATAATAATAATGACAAAAAAGAAAACAGTGAAGTGAAAGTGAAAATTGTAAGTAAGTGAAAATTTAAAAAGCCTTTATTAAATTGGCTTGGTTATAAAAACCTATAAAATCCTATAAAAAAAAACCAACCCGTTTCGGCATCAAAGTCTTCATCAGGGAGTCAGTCCCTTTTATGGCCACTCAAAGCACTTCACATTAGTGACCCATTACTCATTCACTCTCACATGCACGTTCTGGTGGTGGTAAACTACATATGTAGCCACAGTTGCCCTGGGGCAGACAAACAGAAGTTTGGCAGCCAAAATTGTGCTTAATTTTCTTAAGTCTTAATTTCTTAATTTCAGGTTCATATTTTTTTACAGGTTTTTCATATTTTATTGTTACAGGATAGTTCGTAAGTGTAAATGTTTTCGTAATTTAATGCTATTTTTTGCACTGTAACAAAAACATACATTTGAAGTTGTCATTATTTATGGGCATAATGTAAATTATTTTCACATCAAAATAAGAAGAAAATTTGGAGTGTAGGTTATTCTGTTATAATTCGACTATAGATCATATTGGTCTGTATGTGGAACCTGAACTATAATGAGTTCCACAGCCTTGACTGTGGTATTTTTACACATTGCAAATTCATCCCACGGGCCACATTAGAACCTTTGGCAGGCTGCATTTGGCCCCCGAGCCTCATGTTTGAGACCAATGGTCTAGGATGTCCTCTTAAAAGAAAAGTAGGACTGACATAGATTCATCATATTTGATTTAAAGGTGTCAGACTCATGTCCCCCACAAAGGACAAAGATTAATTTCTGGGTCTCAGAAGGCTATACTATATCAATCAATCACTCAATCAATCAACTTTATTTATATAGCATATTTAAAAGATCCACAGGGGAAGCCAAAGTGCTGTACATAAAAATAGGAAGATAAGTTAAAAAAACACATGGGAACAAAATCATACAAAGATAAAAGAAGCGTGTTCATGTCAGTTTGGTTTTTGCAGATGCCAAACAAGAGCAGTTACAGTGAGTTAAAGAGCAAAGAAAAATAATGTGTTTTTAAATGTGATTTAAAAACCAGTGGGGAGGAGGCCTGTCTCACATTTAGTGGTAACTCATTCCAGAGCTTTGATGCAGCAGTCGTGAACACTGTCACCTCTAAGCTTCCGCCAGAAGCAACTGGTCAGCTGATCTTTGGGATGGGGTTGGGCAGTGAGGCTGAAGCAGCTTCGATAAAAATTGTTCCAAAACTTGATGTGATAGACACAAACTGAGGTCAGTTTTGGATTACGCACCATGAAATGTGTTAAAAACAGCTGTCAGACCTAACACCCCAGTGTAATTATCAGTAGCTGATGTTCGTCAGTCAGGCTGATTTATCTGTTCATCATAAATAGAAGGAATGTCATATTAAAAACTGTACTCTGGAGGAAGAACACATTATTATATCCAGTGTATTCTGTGTTTATTTTCCATTTATGTTCATTTTAATTCTAAAATTGCCCACATCTGTTATGGTCTCAGATGTAAAAACCCACTTGAACTGATAAATGTTTTTTTTTTTTTTTCCCTAGGCTGCCTGCAGCACCATGTCCTCGGCTCACAGTGGGGATATATCAGGCTACCATCTGAGTGGTGAGAGACTTTCTAGCATTTTCCTTCCTGAACTGTTTTCTCATGTGTATCCATGTGAGGAGGGATGATTGACAGTTATGCTTTTTAATCCTCACTGCTGTAAATGTAAGAGGCACATCAGACCATGGGCGACGTGGTTGTTTCTAGTATTTCATTAACCCTTCATTAGACAAGTGACTTTTTTGGAGGTAATTTCCAGATATACTGTATTATAAAACTGTCAGCAACTATTCCAGTGAGGACAGTGAGTTAACAAGCTCAGATCCAGTGTGATCCACAGGGTCTGGCAAGAACTGTAGCCCTTCCCCTCCAACTAATCAACAATGGGGACAACACCCCTTCATGTGTGCATGCAAAAGAGTTATAGCATTAATGGGTGACTTGAAGTTTTGAATTCCAGAGTACTTCTATTAGTTCACTCGTAAGGGATAATGTATTGCCCATGTGTTACTATCAGAAAAATATTTCCCGACGTGGCCAAACAGCACCCTGACACTAAAGGCAGAGGGGTATTGTTCCGACCCGGTGGGAAATATTTTTCGATAGTCACGCGTGGACAATACATTATCCCGCTTATTCTATGGGCTATTGCAGTTTATTACTGCTGCTACTGTAACAGACTGGATAAAATAGCCATTACAATGTAGCGAATATTTACTTTCAAAGTGGCCGACCTACCTGCGAATCTGAAGTGACAAAACTCATTGCCATTGGTAGCGGGTGTTAATGGTGCAGCGGGCGGTTGTCGGAAAAAAATCCGCCCACAGAATGCTGGGAACATCCATTTAAAGTAAATGGGAGCTGCCGCAACGTTCTAGAGGGCCGAAGAATAATAAAGGGTGCTGTGTGAGTTTGTCAACTTTACTCAGTAGCTTTAAAACACCTCCTCGTCATTTGACCACCTCTGAAGTTCGTGACTGTTACAAAACATTTTAACTTGCCCTATAATTGGCTTATCTGTTCCATTAAAAAGCAGAAATAAAGCTGTCAAAGTCCTCCCACAGACGCAATTTATCTTTGTGAAGTCGCCTCAGTGCAGCCTCCTAATGTCTTTCTCTAATATACAGCACAAGATTCTCTGATGTGAAATTCAGGATGGCATTTCAATTTGCCTGTGTCACATTTTGTCAGCGTTTGTCCCAAACTATTATCTGATTACCGTAAAACTTTATACGTGCCGACTGTTTTCCAGAGTTGCCTCAGAGCTCTGTGATAAATGACAGTCGTGTCTGACTGAGCTCAGCTTGTTAAGCCTCCTTATGCTCTTAAAATGAAACACCTCTTTAAACTCCACATCCTGGAACTTTCTTAAATTCTCCACCACTATCTCATTAAATATGAAATTCAGACATTTATGAGGCCAAACTAAAAATTGAGATGCATTAGGTGTATTTTCAGTAAGTGTGTGTTTCTTTGTGTGTGTTTAATGACAGTGGTGCGTAACCCACCAGGCTGGGAGGTGGGGATCTACCTGGTGGGTTTCTTCGTGCTGTTGGGAGTAGCTGGGCTCAACATCTGGAAGCTGTGGAAGTCTGGAACCTTCCCCGCACCGTCCCCCTTCCCAAATTTTGACTATCGGTATCTGCAAGAAAAATATGGAACTTCCTTTTCAGAAGTCCGACAAAAGGTACAGTCAATATCACACTGCCCACAGTTATAAAAATAGAAGTGAATCATAGAGTGTATACTACACGTTATTATTGGAGGAAGTTTCCCCTTAAGGCAGGAAGATAAAAGGATTTATGAAGCTGGTTACGAAACAAAATCAACTGGCTTATTTCACCCTGAAGCAAGTGATGAGCAATAATGAACCGGAGGATCTGAGAGTCAGGAGTGTGATTTTCTGCTCATTTCTAGGAACAACTTCTTTGAAAACCACAGGCTTTAGTCAGATGTTCAGTGTTGTAAGACTTTGCTCAACGATAACCAGGGTGTAGTATCTGTTTATTCGATCAGTGGCTAATCTGAAGTATTGGTAAAAGTCACAAAAAGTCATGAAGTGAAGTTGACGCTGTGGATGTTCGTCAAATTTATTTCACATTTTATGTGTAACTTCCTTGGAACAATCTTTCCAAAGTTTGTTAACAGTTTTGAGATACTCTGATTTTTGACAAATATTAAAAATTTGCCTTTAAATGTGGTGGTTGGTTACAAACAGGGATCACCTGGTCCTCCACATCTACTATCCTGCTTGTTTTAGGTATATCCTCCTTCCAAAATACTTAATTCAAATGATAAGTCTATCACCCAGCTCTGCAGAAGCTTGATAATGATGATAATGACCTGATAATAACCATGGAAAACATCCAGGATAGTAGATCTGGTCGACCAGGGTTGAGGATCCCTCATTATTAACATGGAAATAGTTAGAAATATCAAATTAGCTAGTATTTAGCATTGATAGTAAGCCAAATGGACTTTAATTTAATTAGTTGAGTTCTCTTCTGGTTAAACTTCTACCCACTTCTGTTGGGAGATTGATTTCCTGCATAAAGATCAAAGGACTCATATCAGCTGAGCCTCAAATCCCATGCAAATTCAAGTTGTTATTGATTCTTGATAGAATATGCCGGTGAGATACAGGGACATTGATCCTGTTTTTCTTCTTGAGACATCTTTCAGCGCATTAACAGGAGCATAAACCTGCTGTTTGAACAAGCGTTTTTGGAGGTATACATACAGTATTACAATAGCACAAACATGAACTTTGATCATATATTTACTTGAGGAAAACCACACTGAAGGAGAGATCCACACCCATGGACGGACAGGCTATAGATGAACGTCCATAGCCATCACAAATAGGTAAAGTACATTAGACAGAGGAAGAGACACAGACACCACATAAACCATGAAACAGTGAAACAATGGAGTCTCCTATTTAGGGCAAATACTACTGCTGGCATGAGGCTCTTCCCCAGATGGGCCTTTTTACAGCATAAAGTTGTGTATTATTTTAACTAATATAGACTAAGAACGCACCGTTTTCTTATTCCATTAAGTTTGCATTCTAGTTCATTATTGTTCTAACATAAAACTGCTCTTTGTTTCTATGTAACTCATGCTAAAGAGAGTGGCAGCCAATAACCACAGGCGCACCTCTACCACCTCCAGCCGTAAGCCCAGCCTGGCCCTCGGCGACACCCCAGATGGGTTCAGGGATCTGGGCCACCTGGAGTTGATGAGCAGAGAGTTGGACCCAGCGGGCCTGGCCCAACTCAACCGCTCCATATCCACCGACTCACTCAGCTCCATCTCCTCCATCGCCAACAATTTCGGTCACGACTTTACCGTCGGCCAGCTGGAGGTGACCCTGGAGTTCGAGCAGTCACGGCACCCGGGCCATGGGACGGGTCTGCTCCACATCACCCTGCACCAGGGCAAAGACCTGCTGGAGAGGGAGGAGGGAGACTTCCCAGGGTGCTTCATCAGAGTGTCCCTGGGACCAGAGGAACTCAACGTGGGAGTCACAAGAGTAAGATGATATGGATGAGACCAGATGATCTATGTTATAAGTTTAGTTAATGATAGATTTTGTTGGATTTGTTCTGATATAAAACACCTCGGCTTAATTCTGAGCTTTTATGAACACATAAAGTTCACATGATCAGTGAATTCAATACAGAAAAATGCATGATGTTTACGGAAAAAAATGCAAAATACAGTGGATAGTATTATAATAAATGATGATAAATCACTTACGAAAATTTTATTTGATGTGTTAAAGTCACACTGATACACGATGTGAAAAATAGAAATGACTGTGTTTACAAAAAAGAGAAAGAAACCAGACATTTTTTACAAAATATTCACAAAAAAAAAAATTACAGAATCTACATTTAAAAAATTAGTCATTGTAAAAACAATTTGATGCGTCCTCAGGTAGCAAATGTACACACATACATAATGAAATTCTATATCGTTTACATTAAACTGTCAAATCACTGTGGAATTTAATTACTCTGTGCTGGAATGACAGAATACAGAGCTAAAATTATGGATGTTGGTTGATGCTAAAAGACAAAAAAGTATTCAGAGAATGCCTAATCTCGCCCCTCTTTTGTGCTAATCTCAAGTTTCTATGACAACCTGTTCTTAAATTAGAGCCATTAATGTGATTTTGACCTTTCTGCTAAATGCGACCTTGACCTTTGACATTTTGCAATATTAATAATTTCATTGTATGTATTTATGCGTCAGTGCGTGTAATTTTATGATAATATATCCAGTATTGATACAGTTATAGCATGATATGTCTATACTTGACGCACACACAGTGTTACAGAAGTTAATTTTGCGACATGTCACCTTTGACCTCCATAGATCTCAAAAAGTATTGGTTGTAGGGGATAATACCAACAATTGTATAAATCTTCATTCTGCATCGTTTGGTACCAATCTGAAAGTTCTGTGACCCTTCATTCTTGAGTTATAACCAATAATGTGATTTTGACCTTTTAGCTCATTGTGAACTTGACCTTTGACCTTTACTCAAATGGATCATTGCATCTAATGCAAAATAAAAAAACACAACCTGTTAGTAAAAATACGATGCAATGTTGTTTATTTAAGATTTCCGTGCTAACGATGAAATCAAAATTAGTTGTAGTTTTTACAAGAAGAGTATGTGAACAAAATGAGATTTGAATTTAGAAATTAAGAATTTGTATTGTTTTGAGAAAATAAATCCGTAATTTGAAAAACAATGCGGTGCCGTTTATGTTGCAAGACCACAATGTTAAAATAACAACCTACTGGCTTTAAAAAATATATTTTCAAAAAGGTAATAAAGTAAACATTTAGTAATTTTAGATTTCTTTAAAGGTAAATACCTTAGAGCTATTACTACTATATCAGTGTATGTGCACCCAAATGACTGTGGACCTGTGCCTCTGAACTTAAACAAAAGAGAGAAAAAAGTTTTCTCAGTAAGTCTACACTGTAAAGAACAAAATGTTGAGATTACTTACATTATTTTTATTTTCTTAAGGAGGTTACAGTTCATTTGTACCAAGTCAAATTATTCCATTGTCCCAACGATACATAATATTTTCTGCTAAAACTTGACATATTGAATTCTCCGTTGAGTCAACAAAGATTTTTGTTCCCCAGTTAATAATGCATTAGATTCACATTGTGTTTGTCTATGAATATATACTCAAAGCACAGATGATACATTATTCATTCATCACACATTCGTACAATAGTGTGAGTAGCAGCACTGGAGGCAAGAACAGTGAAGTGTCTGACCAAGGACACAGGACAGACCAGGATTCAAACCTCCAACCCTTTGGTTACTAGATGATCTGCTCTACCTCCTGAACCACAGCTGTGTTTCAACAACCATCAGGACAACTCCTTATCTGTAGTGAACACACGTCTGTGCAATTCAACTGTCAATGACTATTCACAAAATCAGTTTATTAATAAGCAGAGGTGGAAGTAGAAATATCTGTACTTTACTTGAGTATTTATTTTTCTAGCAACTGTTTACTTTTTCTCCCTACATTTTTGTATAAATGTTTGTACTTTATACTCTTTACATTCTCAGAATAGACTCATTACTTTTTCAAATTAGACAAATGTGACAGTATGAAAAATAAGTCTTAATAATTTTTATCTCATAATTTTGACTTTTTATCTCACAATTTAGATTTTTTTTAAAATGTCATAATTAACCTTTTAAATTTGTCCTAAATTTCCTGTCCATACCTACTAAAATGAGTACCATGACCCAATAAACAGAGTAACTCACTTTGAAAAGGTTTATTTTTGGATATTTTTTTTCACCTCCTTAAATATTCATACATAGCAAAAAGAAATATGCAGTTTCACTTTTTACTTTATTACAATTGAGAAGTTGTACTTTTTTTTTAACTTTTACTTCAGTAAAGGAGTTGAATCAGTACTTCTACTTTTACCAGAGTATTTTTCCACACCAGTAGCTGTACTTCTCCTTAAGTACAGAATGGGAGTACTTTGACCACCTCTGTTAATAAGCCACAACAAACCCCGCCCCCTCACAAACATTCTAGCTCTTAATGGACAAAACTTGAGACTGCGGGTTTTACCTTTGAAGGTCAAAGGTCATGATGTCATTTTGGAGTCTCTATGTAGTTTCTTTTATCTGTCGACAAAAACAATTATTTTTGGAGTTACAACCATTTAAAATCATGTGACCTTGATTTTGACCTTTCAAAGTCACTCAGGGTCTGAGTCTCTAAGTCAGGGGTGCTGAATCTTGATCCTCTAGAGCACAAGTGTCAAACTCACAGTCCTCAAGGGCCGATGTCCTACATGTTTTAGATATTTCCTTATTTCATATGATTCAGTTTAACCCTTTAACTCCTGAAACTTTAGCAGTTCCACAGTAAAAAAAAGAAAAAAGAATAAAATAAGCAACAAAATGAACAAAACCAGCCGAAGTTATCAATAAAATGAATAATAAACTAACACATTAATTTAACATGGACAACGTAATAACACAATTTTAAAAAATTTAGAAAAATAAGCAACAAAATAAGGAAAAAAACTAATTTACAAAATTATAAATAACGTGTAAAAAAATATTGCAATATATATATATATATATATATATATATATATATATATATATATATATATATATTCCAAAAAAAGATAACTAGGATTGAAATTTGGTTCCAGTAGTTTTAATTTATGCTTTTAATAAATCAGTTTGTTTTTCACACATTTTCCATAAACACTAAAAAAAAAAAAGAAAAAGGTTGAATTTTTCTGAATATTTAACCTAACCCTTCAGAATGTGTCAGCGCTGACACTAATCCCAATATGTCTCACCTGTGTCAGCCTTATATAACTGTCCTGTGTCTGTCTTGTCTTTGTGAGTATGTTATCAGTCCTTGTTTACTCGGTTTTTGACATGGTTTAGCTTTTTGGGTTCTGGTATCTGTCTCTGTCCTGTTTTGCATTCTCCCTGTTTTTGATTTTGTTTCTGTTTGACACACCCCCCACTTTTTTCTCTCTTTTGTTTAAGTTCAGAGGCACAGGTCCACAGTCATTTGGGTGCACATACACTGATATAGTAGTAATAGCTCTAAGGTATTTACCTTTAAAGAAATGACTATACAATAATGAACCAAACAACACACTTTAAAAAAAAAGTAAATAAATTTGTGTTTATGGAGAAAAGTGGCAGCTGTGGTTGCCAAAATAATTCTGTAAAAAAAACACAGCACACCGTAAACATGTGGGATTAACATTTTAAATTTAACATTGAATATAAATAAAAATTCCCCAAACGTAAAGCTAGGATTTGAACTACCAACCCTTTGGTCATTGGACATCCTGCTCTCCCAACTGTTATCTGTTAGTTAACATATTTAAAATCTAAAATTGCTAAATGTTTACTTTATTACCTTTTTGAAAATATTTTTTTTAAAGCCAGTAGGCTGTTATTTTAACATTGTGGTCTTGCAACATAAACGGCACCGCATTGTTTTTCAAATTACGGATTTATTTTCTCAAAACAATACGAATTCTTAATTTCTAAATTCAAGTCTCATTTTGTTCACATACTCTTCTTGTAAAAACTAAAGCTAATTTTGATTTCATCGTTAGCACGGAAATCTTAAATAAACAACATTGCATCGTATTTTTACTAACAGGTTGTGTTTTTTTATTTTGCTATTTTGACAACTTTTTACTGTTAATTCTAGTCATTTTTACAGTGCAATTATTTACCTACAAATATGCTACTTTAAAATAATGTTAATTTGCGAAAATGTAAGAAACACACAATCGTCATCACATAAAACATGTTTAAATATATAGATAAAATGCAGCTTTGATTTAAATGAATAGATATATCCAGTATAGTTAACATATCTGAAGGACTATGATAAGTGAATCTGGCCAAAGGACTGAAGCCCTGAAGATGAAAGCATCTCCTGACGCTGTGGGGGAGCAGTTCCTACTTAACTGTTTGAAGTGTTTTGGCTCAGAGGGCAGCTCTGACTCACTTGAAATGTGTTTAAGATTGTAGCCAGGACTGAGTTTTAGACAGAGACAGCGATACATCCCATGGGTGAGACTTGATCTTATAGCGTTGACAAGCCAATCCTTTCCTATCTGACAGCAGAGCCCATTTCATTTCCTTGAATGGACAGTCCCTTGGGTGTTGGATGTAGAGAGGAGGGTTGATTCCACATCCTTTAGCGTCATTAGGAGAAGATGTGACAGACTCTTGAGTTCATTCAGGGTGAAATGTAGATATTTGAACGCAGTCTGTGTGGTTGTGTTGATGACATAGTGTGGTCAATGGTGTATGTACGTTATGTTTGTGACTGTGATATGTGGATGTATATATGAGACTTTTAACAATCTGTGCGATGAGAGGGAATCATTGTGGGTTTTCATCACTTGAAGATGTAGAGCGTTGCTGCAAACCGCAATAACAAGGCTGAGTTGACGTGAGATGAAGTGTTTGTTAAGCAGAGGACGCTGAACCTGTTCACATCCACATCAATACTGTCGTCAATATCCGATTAGTGGAGGTATCGCATTATTCAATGATCAGATCCAGCCAGCACGTACATGTGGACCCTCGAAGGGTTACATTTGGGGTAATTATAAGGGCTCCATGTGGGTTTTTCTTTGGTTTTCATGGTGAGTTCAAAAGTCAAAGTCAGCCTTATTGTCAAATATACACAACATATAGCACAAATTAAATTGCATCCTCTCACCCCATGTGCAAATGCGCAATAATTAAAACACAGAATACAAAAAAAGTACTTGGTAACAAAGTAAATATATATACTGTATTTTCTACAAGCTGCTACTTTTTACATATGTGTTGAACCATGAGGTTTATACAAAGGTGTGGATATTCTGTGGATTTTTCTCCCACCACTAGGGGCGCTCTAACTGGAATTAGAATCAAAACTACTAAGAACAATCAATGCAAAGAAGAATACACTACTTTTTCTTTAGCAGATAGAACACGGATGACAAATTATCAACTGTTAATTATTTTTCAAATCCTCACCCCTTCGTCATGGAGACAGATGTGACGAAGCACTTCTGAAAGAAGAAGACGACTTCATGGGTTTAAGTGAAGATAATTAAAGTGATTTGTGATTTAAAACAGATGAACTAAATGAAGATAAATATGGTCATTTTTCTCGTGTTAAAAGTCACTGTTAGGAAAAAAATCTGTTCAGGTACAAACATGTAACTACATTTCCAGTTTAAAATCCTTCTGTACATGCAGTAAATGTAGGATTTTTCAACATAGATAAGCCAGTGTGGCTTGTACTGTATATTATTTTTTTATTACATTTTTAAAAATACAGAGGAGGCAGCTTATGTACCGGTGCAGCTTGTAGTCCAGAAAATACGGTAAATATAAAAAAAAAAAAATAAAAAATGCAAAAGAGAATAATAGGTCAGATCTATTAGTGCACGATAACAAAACTGAGTTATAACAAAACAACATGAAATTACGGACAAGAAAAAATACACCAAGCAAAAAATAATAAGACACAGTATTGCAACGAGAATGTAAACAATACAGCTGTTAAAGAATCAGATTTTCAGATTCAGATTTGCTTTATTGTCATTGCAACAAGTACAACGAGAGGGTAGGGTGCAGGAGATAGAAAATATGTATATAAAGTATAAAAAAAGGACAAATCTAGAAAATTTAAAAAGTACTAAAACACAATATACAGATATAAATTATGAAAATATAAAAAAAACCTCAATATACATGGTATATTGCACAGTGAAATTATTATTATTGGACATAAAAATATTGTATATAGTGTATGCATTGTTCATGATAAAGAGGTATTTATGGCTCTGACAGCTGTTGGAAAGTGAGGTAGTGCGTATATAGAATGTGTAGTGGGGGGGGTTCGGGGGGTGTATGATGTCAGTTGATGGAAGTGGAGTTAGAGTCTATGGCAGAGGACAGAGGGGTGGGACGGGGTAGAGCAGGGAGAGAGTTGAGAGTCCAGACAGCCTGATGGTAGAAACTGTCCTTGAGATATTCAGATCATTGATTCTGATATGGGCAATATTTTTATTGTATTTATGTTTTTATTTAACCTTTATGTATCTAGGCAAGTCATTAACAACACATTCTTATTTATAATGACGACCTGTCAAGAGACCGGAGTCACTTTAGGGGAAATATACTGATGTTTATCTGCATGTATAGAGGTTAATCTGATTAATCTGTGCACGTGTAAACACAATTAAAATGGTATAAAACTGAAGTTATGTAGTCAAAAGTGTAAAAATATATTTATATAAGCCCTCTATTAAGTCACAAAATTAAAACACTAATCTGTACAATATGTAAAGTATTAGACAATATACAGTAGTGTAAAAAAAAAAAAAAAAGGTTTTAGACCCCTCATGTATCTGAAATATATTACATTGAAAATCACTCTGAAGTCAAAGTCACACTCACTTCTGCATGTGCTCTTCTCTGTCCAAGTTAAAACTCGATGTTTCAGCGAGATAATGAAACACATCCAGGGCATGACAGGTTAAAACTGTGAAGAATTTAGTTTTGTTATTTTTTTCATGCTAACACAAAACAGACATTGACAGTGACAGACAGATAGTGACAAAAATGTTGTCACTGTGTGTGTGATGCAGCTACGTCTTTGGAAATACACATAAAAGATGATGATTGACATTTGTGTAATTTTAAAGTTATCCGAAAACTTTTTTTTTCCACTATTGTATTATCAAGTAGTGTGTTGGCTTGTGTATACCCATGGGTTGTACAGGTAGATGTTGTAGTTTTTAGGCTGGGGAGAGCTGACTTTTGGGAAAAGATGTGTCTGTTTTATAAGTACTGACATAAAAAAAAAAATCATTCTTTAAATTCAAGATTCCTTTATTGTCATTCAAACATAACGTTACAAATGCACTGTTAAATGAAATATTATTACATTAGCCATGGCAACAACCGTTCAAATAAACACTCTAAAATAAGAATTAAAAGGATAAAATAATGATTATAATAAAATGTGATTAAAAAAAAATATATATATATATATATATATATATATTATAATAAAAAAAAACACCTGTCAGCAAGTCTCATCTCATCATATGAACCCACTTTATCCTCACGAGGGTCACGGGGGTCTAATCCAGCTACAATGGGCAAAGGCGGGGTACACCCTGAACATATATAGACAAACAATCACTCTCACATTCACACCTATTGGCAATTTAAATTAACCAATTAACCTATCAGTGCGTGTGTTTGGATGGTGGGAGGAAACCTACGCAGACACGAGGAGAACATGCAAACTCCACACAGAAAGGTCTGGTGTGGGAATAGAACCAGGTACTAACCACTGCACCGCCGTACCGCCCCCTGTCAGCAAGGATCTCTTTAAAATCCACATTACAATATATTAATACCAATATCTAAGGACTGTTGCTGTCAACCATTATGGGCATAGCAAAATAATTGTAAGGCTATTGTATTCTAAAATTACTAATATTTTCCAAAGTATTGATCCTATCAATTTACCATTTTTGCTAGTCTCTTCCATGACCAAAAATACACAAATATGCCAAACCGCAGTTGTCGGCTCTTTACAGATTTTGTGTCATGCCTGAGACACACACACACACACAAACACAGATAAATATTATAATTAACCATTTATAATATGAGAAGATGTCTTCATGAAAGAAATATGTATAATAAGTGTGAAAATCTATAGTTGTGTGTAATTAATTATGTCTGATTGCCACAGGCAGGTATGATTTCCTGTGTCGTTGTGTGATGCATTAGATCTGGTTTAAACCCATTACATTTGACTGTCGCATATTTTACATATTATTTGTTTCTCTTTTTGATAAAATCTTGAATGTGATTTAAAGTGTGTGTTCAGAAGCAGGATACACTCCTCCATCTGCTACACCTGCCACCCGCCTTCTGCTCTTATTTAAACATTGCCAGAAAATGCATCTGTTCCCGCCTGGCTGTGACTCATCTGCGTCTTTGTCTCGTATTGTAGCTACTGGACGATGGTGGTTTTGTGCAGGCTTTTTCGCAGCCTTTCAGAAATGCTGCAGCAGCTCATCGGGCTGCTTTGACTTGAGCCTGTTCTGCTGCGTTCATGTGTTCAGGCTGAGTGTTGTAATAATAGAGGCACTGGCTGATTGTGGCGCCTTCAGTGGCTCCCTCTTTAATGTAGACGAGACTAAAAAAATGCTGACATCGGCTCCCCTCACTTTGATGGTCACCCCCCACCCCCCCCCCCCCCACACACACACAACCACCTCCTGTGCTTTGACTCTCATTTTCATTTTTTCCTCTTTTTTTCTCCTTTTCCCCATCACTCATATTTGTTTCTCTTTTTTTCCATCTATTTTCCTACTCATCTCCATGCCTTGCTTTTTCACCTTAATAATGTGTCTCTAAACACACACCTCTACTTGAGCTTTTATTGCCTCAGTTTCATCTTACATATTACTATTATTCATATCCCCAAAGCAATACATGCAGTGGTTAGAGTGCAGGTCTAGTATGTGCTGCACTGTAAAAAAAAAAATACTGTAGAATCAACATACATGTAATATATCTATGCATTTAAATCAAAGCTGTTTAAGAGATTATTGTAATGAGTGTGTGTGTGTGTGTGTGTGTGTGTGTGTGTGTGTGTGTGTGTGTGTGTGTGTGTGTGTGTGTGACACCAGACACACATCATGCTATAACTCAATGAATACTTGAGATATCATTACATGAGCATATACATAGTATAGCTAATGCGCATCAGATGCAATGATCCATTTGAGTAAAGGTCAAAGGTCAAGGTTAACTAAGTTAACAAACAAATGCCGGCAAAAACATAACCTCCTTAGCAGACCTCCCTTCATTCAATGTGTGTGTGTGTGTGTATGTGTGCGCGCATTCTTGTTTCTGTCTGGTTGTTTGTTTTTAACCAACCTACTGGTGCGAAGTGGTCCAGAATAGATCCCAGTAAATTTTAGTGAATGTAGGTCAAAGGTCACAGTCACCTGTTGTAGAATTGTTTTAGTTGAATTAAGAACGAAGCTGGAATCAGAATGATCTTTAGAATAATCATTATAATAAGTTCTGTTCAACACAGAGAGCACACACACACACACACACACACACACACACACACACAGGAGCATGTATGTGGAGAAATCTCTGTCAGACCAAGGAGAAACACAGATATTTATACAGATACAATTGGCAAAGACAGGAAGAACAGGAAGTCTGGTAAGGATGATAACCAGATAAACAGTCATTAACTAATACTGACTGTTGCTGACTAGTTTAAACCTGTCTTGTGTTAAGCACAGTCAATACAAATACAAATATTAAGGCACAATACATTTCCATTACACCCTAAAAAATGTGCTTTCGCAATGATAAGACATAGATCAAATCAGGTCAAATGTGTGTGAGGGGGCGGGGTTTGTTGTGCCTGGCACCACTTGTTTCATATGGAATGACCCACTTCAGCAAAAACCAGTGACATCAGTCCAGTGCAGGTTATAACCATTTGTACTGCACTTACTGCTTATTATTAATTCCACTCTACCCTCTACATGAGTAGTTGCTTGGTTACTTGAGACTCCTTTGTGTTGCGCCACATGCTGTAGCATCTCTGACGGTGTGGACTCACAGCGTTAACATAAATACTGGCCACTCTCACTGTGGTATCTGGTATTTTGAGCTAAATTACTGGTGTGTGCAGCTGACAAGGCCAAAGCTGAATTCAGATGAGCTTTTTCATTACACACTGTTTGAAATGTAGAGAAGATGCTGAGTAGTGGCTGATGTTTAAAGCCAAAAGAAATAAAATGGTACAACTGCAGCAGTGGGATGGTTTATAAATGATGTGAATTTGGTAGACGTTGGCATCAAAAGTGGATATGACGGGGGGTTTTTTGTGACACAATATAGCTTTTTTCCCTGTTTCTTTTGTAATTATACTAAGGCTGTCAAAACTAATGTGTTAAAATACAGTTTTAACACAATTAAATGGAACAGTTGTTTGTATTTATTTTGTTGAAACTGTTGAAGGTGGTGCTGGTGAAATATAAAAATGAACAGTCCTTTCAGTTCAGGTTCCACATTCAGACCAAGTGGGCAAGAACAGTAAAATATTATCATAATAACATGTAAATAATGACAACTACAATTTTTTTTCTCTGTGTAAATGTAAATATTTTCATGTGTTTCCACTAAAACTATGTTTAATTTTACTAAACAAAATGTGAATCACTGCAATAAACATGAACAACATGAAATATCTTCATAGAACCATGTGTAATTATAACAAGATTCTGCCTGTTACTAAATATTTTGTGTATTTGTGTCTCCAAAGGGATCTGTAAGTCATAATATACATGTGGAAATGAGAAAGACCCAGAACATTTTATAAATTACACATATTTTTTTCAGTTTGATATTGTTTCAAAGGATAGTTTGTAGATATAAACACTATGATATTGTAATTTATGCCTTTTGCTGTAAAACATTTTTCTATATTATTATGCTGTTTTACAGGTCTGGCCCACATCAGATCAAATTCTGCTTAATGTGGACCCGGAAGTAAAGTGACCCCTGTTTTGGTGCAAAAAAATGACATTAAATTACAAAAATATTGACATATACAAACTATCCTGTCACAATAATAATGCGAATAACCAGGACAAATATGAACATCCTGAAATGTCTAAGAAAAATTAAAGACAATTTTAACCATTTTTTGCTTCTACTATAAGGATTTAATGTTTTGGTAGAATACACATGTACAAATGACAAGTTTAGGCAGAATATTCTTAAAATTGCATGTACTTTTCTTCAGAATTTTCACTTTTTTCCAGGTTATTGACATATTTTTTGGTTTGGATAGTTTATAAAAGTAAGTATTTTCGTAATTTAATGAGATTTTTTTTGCACTAAAACAAAAGGAAATATTCGTAGTTGTCACTATTTATAGGTTATTGTGTTATTATTTTACTGGTTCGGCCAACTTGAGATCAAATCGGGCTGAATATGACCCCTGAATAATAAGAATAAAGCACTGCTGTAGAGTCTTCAACATCAACACTGTCCAACAGTTTGAGCAGCAGGTTGTTCTGTCTTCCAGGTTCAGACAAATGCGTTCACTGTGATTTTCGACGAACGTTTCTCCATCCCTCTGGACTTGGCCAGTCTGGAGGAGTACAGTCTGCGCTTTGCTGCTTTCGGTATCGACGCTGATGAGAGAAACATCAGTGCAGGAGTAGCAGACCTCAAACTGTCAGACCTGGACCTGTCCATCAGACCCTTCAACGCCTGGCTCTACCTTCAAGATGTCAACAAGGTGTGTTATTTACACAGTGCAATGTAATACAGTAAAACACCCATATTATAACCACAGTGCTTTCACACACACACACACACACACACACACACACACACATACACCGTAATACCCTCACCCAGCAACGCATTTTTGTCCTCTGTAGGAGACAAAAGTTTCAGACATTTACTTACAAATTATGTCCATTGTAAATTACGTTCCATTAAAAAAATCAGTTATGAATAAATAAAAATATATTTTTTTAATGTATTTAAAAAGACTGTTGCATTGTGCAGTTTCCAATCAAGATAATTGTTTAATGTAAAAAAGCTAAAACCTTTCACTTTCTTGGGTGTCAGGATGTTAAAAAATTTTGTCTCTTCCAAAGGACTTTCCATTAAAAAACTGGAAAATGCATTTTAATTTAAAAAATGTATGTGTAAAAACTGTTACATTATACAACTTTCAATCAAGACAAAAAAAAAAATAAACTTTCACTTTCCTGGGTCTCAGGAGGCTCTACTGCAGGGGTCTCAAACATGCGTCCCGGGGGCCAGTTGCGGCCCACCAAAGGATCCAATGCGGCCCCTGGGATGAATTTGTAAACTGCAATAATTTCACAGTCAAGGCTGTGGAACGGATTTTATTTCAGGTTCCACATACAGACCAATATTATCTAGAGTCAAATAATAACAGAATAACCTACATATAAAAAATACAAACACAATAATGACTCCATATTTTATTCTTGTTTGATGTGAAAATAATACTATTACATTATGCCAATAAATAATGACAACTTCACATTTTCGTCTTTGTTTTAACATAACTGTGAAAATATTCACATTTGCATACTATGCTGTAACTATAAAATAATACAAACCAAAACCAATTTGAATAACCTGAAATATCTAAAGAAAATTAAGCACAATTTAAGCCATTTTGTAGTTTTTACTGTCATTGAACATCTGATCCATAATGCACTTTTAAAAATGATGAGTTGAGGCAGATTATTGTTAAAAATCGCATTTATTTTTCCATAGAAAGTTCTGGGGTTTTTTTAGTTTAGTTTACTCATCATTTATAAAAGTAAGCATTTTCATAATTTAATTGGTTTATTTATTTGATTATTTGTTTTTGCAGTAAAACAAAAGAAAAAATTGGAGTTGTCAGTATTTCTAGGTTATTATTCTATTATTTTACTTCTCCAACCCACTTGAAATCAAATCAGGCTGAATGTGGCCCCTGAAGAAAATGAGTTTGAGACCCCTGCTCTACTGTACTACAATATGTGTAAATGTTTGTGGCTGTTGCCCCCTGCTGGACACTATGGGAAACTTCACTCCACATCTGAGACGAGACTGTTGACTTTGGTCTGACAGCTGGTTTTAACTCATTTCTGAGTGAAAAATCCACAACTGATCTCAGTTTGTCTCTGTTGCGTCAAGTTTTTGAAATGTTTTCTTAAAAATTATGTAAAATACTGTACTTAACAGGTATGTGCTTGTTTAATAAGAATTTTCAAATATGTATTAACATGCAATGAAATAGGAAAGACACAGGCATGACTGTAATGTTTATTTAACACTATTATGTTTTTAGAAAGGATATATCTGCTGTAATTCTATTGTAATTCTCCTTATCTATTGGGAGCTACACACACCTCACTGCACTGTCTCCATGGTAACTGCACAAACACATTTCCACGTACAGTAGCTGTAGATGAGTCCAATCATAATCAGCTAATCAGTCTGACTACAGCTGATCAGTCAAATGTTACTTATCTGGACAGTAAGCTGTGGAGAAAAACTTGACATGCTCAGAAAAAAAAGAGTTTTGGAATCAGTAGAAAAATGAAACTGAACAGATGTTTTTTCAGATTGTTCCCCAGTGTTATAATCACTTTTTAGAGATTCTGTAGGTTCCATAGTGAACATGGAAACATTGTCATCTTCTACAACATTCATTCACCAGTAATGTGTGTTCAGTTAATTATATATTTTGTTGGAAAAGTAATTTTTTTCCTTTTTTTTTTAGAGAATTTTGATATAATAAACCTCAAATTGACTGAGTTTCAATGAACATCTATATGATCAGTGAATTAAATATAGGAAAATACCAGATTTTCAGTGAAAAAATGCAAAACGCTGGGGACAATATGATAATAAATGGGGACAAATGACATGGCAATAGACAAAAAAATAAATAAAAATTGGAAGTTGTAACAGATGTAGTTGTGTTTGTCAAAGCGTTCATGTCTGTTGTGACTCCACAGGCTGTGGACGCTGTCGGGGAGATCCTGTTGTCTCTCAGCTACCTGCCGACTGCAGAGCGCCTCACTGTGGTGGTGGCCAAGTGCAAGAACCTGGTGTGGACCAACAGCAAGACCACTGCAGGTCAGGGGTCATTTGTTAACCCGCCCCCCCTAAAGGGAAGAGGGGTATTGTTTTTGGCTTGGTTAGTGTGTTTGTCAGCAGCTTTACACAAAAACTACTGGACCAGTTTCCATTAGATTTTCAGGAAAGGTGCAAGATGGTCCAGAATAGAGCCCATTAAATTTTTGTGAATGTTGGTCAAATATGACACTCACCAAAAATGTGTTTTCACAATGATAACAGATAGGGTAAATCAGGTTAAATATGTGAGAGGGAGCAGGGTCAAGGTCACAAAGGTCAAAATAGAATTTTTTTATATAACTTTTGAACTGTTCATCTTAGAGATTTCCAATGAGCACCAAAATGCTGCTCTTTCAATTCTGCATCTTGTGTGTAAAGATATTGACCTATTGTTGACCCAAGATGTCGAAGGTCATTCAGTCAATACCTAAAGAACTAAAATGAGCTGAAACAGAAAAAAACATTTGGAGATAGTCACTAGCATTGACAGATAGGAAACTTGGTATGGGCTTCAAAATGGCGTCATGACCTTTGACCTTGAGTGATCTTGAATAGTCAAAATCAAGGTCACATGATCTTAAATGGTCTTAACTCCAAAAAGAGTAGTGAAGTCAGTTACTATTGTTGACAGACAACAAACTACATGTAGGCTCCAAAATGACATCATGACCTTTGACCTTGACTAACCTTGAAAGGTCAGACCCACATTTTGAGAAGGAGAAGTCCAAAAACGTTTGTGAGGGATGGGGTTTGTTGTGTCTGGCACCACTGTTTGGTCTTAGGTTGAAAAACAGTACATGTCAGAACTTGTCTTTTTTCATAAATATTTTCCTCAGAATTAAGTTAGTTGATTGTCAAATATCTTCTGCACTCCATTTGTTAACTGTATACCTTTGTCTCCCCGTGTTTCTGTTTCTCAAAATGACTCAGAATACGACTGAACATCATAATAACAGACTTTGACTCTCATTTATCTTCACGCAGAGATGTGACGTTAATCTTGTTAAATATCCAGATCAGCGTCAAACTAATATTATACTGTTAAAGATCATTCACAGAACTAATCATGTGGGTACAAGTGTTCCTCTACTTGATTATCTATTAATGAGGGGTTTATTGTGTGCTTTACAGTGTGTGTGTGTGTGTGTGTGTGTATTATGGTTTAAGTGAACACCATCCTGATGCTTTGATAATCATTTTCAGATCCATTTGTCAAAGTGTATCTACTGCAAGATGGCAGGAAAATCAGCAAGAAGAAGACATCGACTAAAAGAGACGACACAAACCCCATCTTCAATGAAGCTATGATCTTCTCTGTGCCGTCCCTCGTCCTGCAGGTAATCCTCTACACCCAAAATACAAATAATGGACTACAGCAGTAAATATGAGGATATTGAAATTAACCACGACTTGTATTTTAATATGAACATATTCCATGTTTTGTCATATTTATTTCATTTGTAAATATTAGACTGTCACAATGAATGCGGATTAATCTATCATCATAATTAATCTGATTAACATTTGTAATGTAATTAAATGCAACAGTTGTTTACAGTTGGTGTTTGGCGTTTGAGAGAATGAACCTAAAAAGAAAAATATATAAATCTAAACGTCTTTTACAATAGTAGTAGATGTTATTTTATCACTCAACACCTGAGTCTTAACAGCAATTATATTTTTAATATCTTATTGGTTTCAAGAGGTTTTGTTGAATCTTTCAAAGGGGTTGAGTATACATGTTAATTACATATATAGTCATATTTTTGTTTTTCCCCCCTGTATTTTAGAAGACTTTTTGAATATATTTTGGATTTTTCATTGCTTTTTGTGTTAGGTTTTTTGTTTTTTTGTTTTTTTTGTGAATTTTAGTGGATTTTAGCATCACGTCTTGTCTCGTCATCTGAGCCTGCTTTATCACAGGGGTCACTGGGGGCCTAATCCAGCTACAATGGGCGAAGGCGGGGTACACCCTGTATGAGTCTCCAGTTCATCTCAGGGCTGAACATATATAGACAAACAATCACTCTCACATTCACACCTATGGACAATTTAGATTAACCAATGAACCTATCAGTGCATGTATTTGGATGGTGGGAGGAAACTGGAGAAAACCCACGCAGACACAAGGAGAACATGCAAACTCCACACAGAAAGGTCTGGTGTGGGATTCGAACCAGGGTCTTTCTTGCTGTGAGGCACAAGTGCTAACCACTGCAAGGATCTTCCAATAAGTAACAAACAAAGAATGCATAAAAAATAGCATAGTTCATTTTGTCAGATTTGTTGATCTGCCTTTTAAAGCGCTCAGTCCTGCAACACACTGAGAGGATTCTGTCAGTGCAGTGGCTACTCTTCTGGGCTGCCACTGTGTCATGCAGAGGATGCCTGGTGTTTCTCAGGATGCCCTGCATTAGTGCCCACATCCTCCTCTCCAACACAGCTTGTCACTTGGCAAAGCATTTCCACTGTTTTCGTGCTAAGTAGTTTGACAACTGTCCAGACAAATTATAATATGCCCCAGTTTTGTTCAGCTTGAACCTGCAATAACAAGTGCACAGTGACGTCAAGGATGGAAGGAATCATGTTTCAGAAGTAACTATATATTATATATTTGTTTCATACTGTAAAGAATCTTACATAGAAATGTTACAAGCTTGATAAGTGTATTTATTTTCGACGTAGACATTCCCTTTGTGTAGAAATAATCGATATCAAGTGAGATAAAAGCACCCTCTTGGTTTGTTTACATCTGTAACCGTGCTGACAAGTACTGCTCCAATATGGCGGCCAGATACACATGTGTCACAATGTTAAGGGATATAATGTGCAGCATCTACCCTTTCTATATCTATGATGTGGAAATATCAGTACCTTTGAAAACAAGCCTGATCCTGACATGGTACATTCTCCACCAGTTCACCTGCTCACTATGGTCTGGTTTGGTCTGGTTTGGTCTGGTTTGGTTCAGTTGTAATAACTTAAAAAACCTTTGTTTGATATTGACAGTAAACATACAAAACTCTTAACCCAATTGGATTTTGAAGTTCAGATTATCTGAGTTTGACTAATCTCATTTTTAATCTGATTAAACTGTTCGTTATAAGCAAACTGAGTTGTGTAAATGGATTCTGACCTGATTAAAAAATGGAAACACATGCAGCAGCTGCACCTCTGGACCTAATGGACGCTGTTTGTCTCTGTAGTAAGATTTATTACTGGTAAATGTGTTACTGTGAGTTCACACTGAGGCCAGTTTACCTTAAGGCGTGATAGACAGGATTTTATTTATTTATAAAGCCTATACTGGTTTTTATTCCTCATCTCACTTCACTTCTGTCTTTTATAAAGTCAGCAGTCATTAAATAAGAAAAGCTGTAATTATATATTGCAGACAGCAGATTTTTTTTTTTATCAAGATTTAGCAGATTTTAAAGTCAGTTCTTTTATTTTTATCTTTAGATCATTGTAAACCTTTAATACTTTTTCCTTTTCAATGTTCTTATTTTACTCCCTTCTTTCTCCTGCATTAAAATATTAATCAATATTCAAATATGAAATCATTTTCATTATTATTGCACATTTTATAATGTTTTTTTTACTCAGCTATTTTGGAAAAAAGCCACAGAATTTAAAGATCATTCCTATAAACAGAAACTTAATGTATTGTTCTGGCATATCTGACATTTACCCCTGAAAACAACTTCCAAAACCCACCGCATTTTTGTGTTTTTCCTCTAATCCTAGCGTCCGTACCCTTTGCAGTTGTCAAACACTTACAGAACATTGAATTTAAATTAAACCCAATTTTTTCATTCGTCCACAGCAGAACTACGCTTCCATCACATTGGACTGAAATGTATTATCATAAAGCACCAGAATTTAATTTCTTTGCTTCTATTCTTTAATGATCACTATAGTCTTTATTATAGGGTTAGGGTCATAATATCACTTAATGGACACAAAGTGGACATGCACACACACACACACACACACACACACACACACACACACACACACAGACACACACACCCACACGCACATTGATTGGGAATTGTGCAATAGTATGTAAAATAACATGACTTGTATTAGGAGTGTTTGTGTGGTATGTATTTACAGTATATGTCTTTTTATTGGTTTTACACATTTATGTTTCATATGTTTTATTAGTTTTTACTTATTTATTAGCCATGCATCTTGGTATTGCACTTTTTTTTTATTGTCTTGATTGAGTGATACAATGACAATAAAGTAATTCTGAGTCTTATATTGATTTATTGAGTTGTGTGACTGAATGAAAAGGATGGTAAAAGAAAACTAAACACACACACTTATTTTTGATATATCCATTTAACCCTTTAAACTTCCACTCAATTTCACCTAAATTTCTTAATAAAGTCGATTCAATGCTGTTCTTGAACCATTTTGATAACATGCAATTGTTGTTTGCTTATATTATAAATGAAAATATTAAGAAGAGAATATTAAGATATTGGAGACGGGTCCTGTTAAATGATGCATTAACCATTTGTGGATATTTATTGATGTGTTTTGGACTACATTTGGACTTTTATTGTTTTTGTTTTGGATGGTTTTTTTTGGACTATGACTGTGTTTTGTTGGAATATGGTTCCTCTGTGGATAATTATGAGACATAAAGGTGCAGGTCATTTGTATTTTGAACAAATGAGTGATTGTACCTGCTGTTGTTATTTTATCTGAAGGTGCTTTATATCTTCTGATGTGTGAGAACCTCCGTTGTTAAACTACATTAGGTCATATGACATTTGGGACAGGTTTAGGTGGTTTGCTTAACATTTTTGAGGGACTACTTCCAGCCTATATGTGGACTGTGTTTGTGAGGTCTTGTTAGATTAAGGAAATGCTGAATCACGGTTATGTATATAGTCTGTTGCATAACCACCTGTTTGTTTTTCCAGGAACTGTCCCTGAGGGTGACTGTGGCAGAGGCTACAGACGACGGCCGGGGCGAGAACCTGGGCCACGTGATCATCGGCCCTGAGGCCAGTGGGATCGGGATCACCCACTGGAACCAGATGTTGGCCACCCTGAGGAAACCTGTATCCATGTGGCACCCTCTGCGCAGGATCTAGATCTGTTTGTCACACATTTCTGGAGTCAAACATTTGCTTTTTCATGTTTCTTTCACCTCATGTTTTTAAGTACAATGCTCAAATCTGTTACAGTGTTTTAGAATGAAAGGTTTTACATTATGGTCCACGGAGGGACTGGGTGTGTGTTCTGTGTGTGTGTGGGGGGGGGTGAAATGGCCTTTAAAATCTGCTTTGTTTTGTCACAGTATTAAAGTATGAGGCCAATTTATGATGAAAACCACTGAAACAAATGAGGAAATTACAAATAATGAAGAATCCTGTACAGCAGTGATCATCAACATCAAAATCAGATTGAACATGCACTTTCTCAAAGCCATAAATCCATCATCTGTTAATCTTTTACTTGAGAAGCCAACATATCATGCTGTAATATTTTCCCACTTTTCACAAACACTGCATAACAGAGTCAGAAATAGCTTTATTTTTTAAAACATTTCCTGTAGTTATACCTGTGGATTATTGAAAGTGAACGGTATTCTTTGATACTGATGCTGCCTTCATGTGTTATTGTAATTGTTGTAACTTGTAAATTTACAGTTTAATGCTCCTTTATTTGATATCTTTGACTGGAAAACTGAAAAAAAAAAGTTTACACAAGAGGTGCCAACATGAAATAACCTTTGACCTTTTCGACATGGTGGAGAGCAAATAGGGATTCATCGTGAATAATAAACAATACTTTTACTGACATTCTGCTGCTGTTGGGTGATTTTACACATTTATAATTTACATAATTTGAAAAAAAAAAGTGCTGTAGTAACTATACTAACACATCCAAAACTGTTTTACCTAAATACCAGGTCACATTAAATTGTGTTACAGACATTTTTCATTTTGCTATGACAACAAAAGCACTGCAACAAAACAAACTCCTGATTTCAAATTCACAAGTGGAAACATTAATCTTCCTGATAGCAGTTGAAGGCAGCATCAGACTCCTGCAGATTTATATGGTGCATTCAAGTTTAGCTCATAAACTCTGCATGCCTTGTCACACATTCAAGTGGAGCTCTCAAATGCAGAAAGTATTACTAAAAAAATACTTAATGGTTGTGTAATACAGGAAAGTACATATTTATTCATATTAATCTATCGCCTCAGATGGTTTTCCTTTTTTCATTTAACACATAAATGTGTTAAATGAATGTGTTATGTGTTATAAATGTGTTAAATAACAAATAGTATTTCATTACTTTGTCTATTTCTATAAAAATCTCATGGAATTGAATTCAGCAAACTCAATAGTATTACCCAAGTACCTTGTTACAATCACAGACTAAACTCATATTCATATGTATACCATATTTAAAATATGCTTTATGAATATTTGTATTTTGACACTTGACTTTTTTTTCTTTGAAATTCATTGTAGCTCCAGGGCAGTTGTAGTTGATAAATCCTGTTGTACAGAATCCTTTATTTTATCTCCTTTCATTTGCCTCCTTTGCTCTTTTGAACGCCAAAACAGAAATTAAATCCTTTTTCAAAAAAATCAGGAGAATCTTTTTGTTCTCAGAAATGTTAATCATGATTAATAATAACAATAATAATAATAATAATAATAATAATAATAATAATAATAATAATAATAATAATAATAATAATAATAATAATAATAATAATAATAATAATAATAATAATAATAATAATAATAATAATAATAATAATAATAATAATAATAATGGATTAGATTTGTATAGCGCTTTTCAAGGCACCCAAAGTGCTTTGTATTATTGATCCATTATTCATTCACTCTCTCATTCTCCCTCTAGTGGTGGTAAACTACATTTGATCTGGGGCAGACTGACAGATGTGTGGCTGCCAATTGACACCTCTGACCACCACCAGACATTCATACACATTCATACACCAGTGTAAATGGTACTGGAGTCAAGGAGGGAGAAGTGTCTGGCCCAAGGACACAAAGGACAGACTAGGACAGAGCAGAATTTTAACCGCTAACCCTGTGGTTATTGTTTAGCATCTCCAGTTTGAGCTAAAAAAAAATATATGAATGTTACTTAAGAAAAAGTCTCCCCTGCATGGTGCCTACTCTGGTTGTAGCCTTTTCTAACGGTCTAAAGAATGACTGACTGGGTGGAGGGGTGAAATACTGTCTCTTTCAGGAAATTACGGTACTCATTTATCTTTTGTCCAGTCATCAATCGCACCTATTTGGTTAATTTTGTAGCGATTTTTAGAGCAGAGTTGAGTTAAATCTGTAGGATTTGCTTGTGTATGTGTTAACAGTGAGACTGGCAAATAATAGAGGTTTGATATGTTCTGTATTTATTGTGCTTTTGAAAAAAAAAAAAAAAATCCAGGTACTCTTATCCAGGTAAATAATTGTAATTTGTAGCAGTTGTTACAGGGTGGCCAAATCAGATATAATCAGCATATAAATATCTGTTACATCGTTCTATTTTTATCATGACGAATGCAATACAAGTTGCATAAGCTTAACTAAACATGTAAATAGTGTACTACAACATTCTTATAACAGTTTTACGCTAAATTCTGGATACAGTCAAAGCATTACTCTTTAATATCCATCAAACTCATTTATACTTAACACTATTTAACATCAGATCAATTAATTAATATCAAAACACCTCTGGGAATTTAACTTAATGTAAAATATATTAACCCCTTTAAATGGGTTTACCTTGTGTTAGAAGAAACACCTTGACATTTTTGACTTACTCTGAAGTTGTTTTTTCACCAGAAACTTGTCACGTTATCAGCTTATGTACCTAGTGTCTCTGCAAACTTCCCATAAGCCCCGAGGCAGATCCTGGTTAAAAACAATAGGTGATGCTTTGTTAACTGCATTTGGTTTATGAGAAGTTTTCAGTTAAAATGAAAATAATGTGACAAGTCTCTTAAATTATATAATGTCAAGGTGGCTTTTTATCTGTCTGAGATATTCTCTACAACGTTGTGCAATAGTGCTGTTTTGTTGTTACCTTTGAATGTGAATTATCATGTGAAATATCTACTAACTCTTAAGAGCATCTTATGTATCGTTGTGAATTTATTTACTTTTTTCTTTCCAAGCATAAACTATTCTACATTTTAGGTCAGGTTGGATAGCATCCCTCGCCTCACTTTGAAAATCAGTCCAAAAATAAAACACCCTGTAGTCATATAATATCAAAGTTTCCTACTGTGCCAAATAATGAAGCAATATTTTCATTTACAATCAGCATTTGATTCAACAAAGCTGTAGCCTACATTTGACCATGCATGACGTTATTTAGCACTTGATGTGAATGTGCCTCAAGAATACAATGTATTGTGTGAATGCTGTTTGAAATAAAAGCAATTCAACACTGACTGCCTTGTGAGATTGACTGGGATTTATTAGGGAGAATGTCTCCTTGTCTTTCAGTGACTCCATCTGCTTAGAACAGAGGTCTCGAACTCATTTTCTTCAGGGGCCACATTCAGCCTGATTTGATGTCCAATGGGCCAGACCAGGAAAAGGAAAACATAATAACCTGTAAATATTGACAACTACACATTTTTGTCATTGTTTTAGTGCAAAAAAACACCCATTACTTTCAGAAAATACTTTTAAAAATTATCCAAATATTAAAAAAAGGAAAACAAGTGCAATTTTAACAATATTCTGCCTCGACTTATCATTGGTTCATGTGTTTTTTTTATGGATCAGTTCTACAAAGACATTAAACGTTTAGTAACAGAAGCAGAAAATGGTTCAAATTGTGTCTAATTTTCTTTATTTTCTTTTTCTTCAGGTTATTCACATTTTATTGTTACAGAAATAGTTTGTAAATGTAAATATTTTCGTAATTTTCCATTTTTCTGCAGCCAAACAATGAGACAAATTGTAACTTGTCACCATTTATAGGCAAAGAAAATCACATTATATAGCACTTTTCCACCTTCATTGGGTTCAAAGCGCTTTACATTAGCCTCACATTCACCCATTCACACACACACACACACACACTCATACACCAGTAGGTTTCTAAGTTCTAAGGTCAGTCCTACTGGGCGCCTAAGTCAGGGTTCAGTGCCTTGCCCAAGGACACTTTGACATGTGGACAACCTCTCGGTCATTGGGCGACACACTCTACCAACTGAGCCACAGCCGCCCCATAGGGGTGTATGTCAGAAAGAGGTTTGCAATACTTTGTCACACCGACATTGTGCATATATAGTTTAAAGGGCAGATAGAAGCAAATAAATTTGTTTGCTCTTAAGTTGTGTTTGTGTGTGTGTGTGTGTTTCTCTGTCTCCAGTGCTACACCTCGTCCCTCCACACCTGCTGCTGGACCTACAGGTGGATTCACTTACCAATCAAGGCCTGTAGCCATAAAAGCTGAGGAGGTGCAGAGTCAGTGAGTGGGTGTTTGGGAGAAGGGGCTCGGAGTGCGGGACAGCTGTCACTACAGAGAGGATGGCTGCAAGCAGTGGAGGACGCGGAAGTGGAGGACGCAGAAGTGGAGGACGCGGAAGTGGAGGACGCGGAAGTGGAGGACGCGGAAGTGGAGGACGCGGAAGTGGAGGACGCGGAAGTGGAGGACGCGGAAGTGGAGGACGCGGAAGTGGAGGACACGGAAGTGGAGGACACGGAAGTTGAGGACGCGGAAGCGGAGGACACAGAAGTGGAGGACGCAGAAGTGGAGAGGCAGTTGGTGACAACTGGGCTGGAAATGGACTGGAGTTAGGCTGTAACATTCTAGGAAGTGACAGTGAAGAAGTGGAAGAGTTAGGTCGGAGTGGGAAATTAGGCAGTTTGATTTCGTTGGATGAATTATGGCTTGCGTCAAAAGGTAAATATAAACAGAAAAACTGTACAGTGCATAATTATGGTGATGAGGGCAAAAAAGTTGAGAGGAAAAGAATTGAGTATAAAGTTTTGGTGAAATTGTTAAAAGAAGAGACTAACTTTGATGGATGGAACCCGGCTATACTAACAGTTGTGTTCCAGAGGGCCTTTGTTGAGGTGAGCGCTAAAAAGATTAGAAGTGGATTATTAATAATATGTAAAGATAAGGAACAGCAAAAAGGGCAATCAAGGTAAACCAGTTAAATGGCTTTGAAATCAAATGCACGGTGGCATCACACAGTAAACTGAATCGGTTGATGATGTTAAAGATGGTAGAACCAATGTCAGGGTGAGAGAAGCAAAGAGACTGAAAACCAAACCAAACTTGAACATTCCAGAAGAGTGCTGTTGGGATATGTGAGCTATGATATGAGGCTGTACATTCCTTTTAAATACCAAAGGTTTGGTCATGTCGCAGCAGTTTGCACAGGTAAACAAAGACGTACTAAGTGCAGTGAGGAGCATGAACATGGACAGTGTGAGGTGAATGCTAAAATGAAATGTTGTAATTGTCGGGGTGAACATAGCTCTGCATATAGAGGATGTAAAGTAAGTAATTAAAAGGATGCAGGAGGTGCAGTGGATTAAAGTTACTCAAAGAATAACGTATGCAGAAGCAGTTAAGTCAGTTAAAAAGGTACTAGTTAATCCAAATGTACCAGGTGTCAAAGGGAAGAAACGGTGTGAAAAGTGAGGCAATTAATGAAGACACAATGATTGTGTCTAACAGTGAATTTGTTTTGTTCATAGCTAGAGCTATCAAGTTGATAGTTGAACTGAAAAGCTACAAATTATAGTCAAAAGCAGCCAAGAAGTTTTTGAATATTAAGGAGATGCAGTGGGAAACAGTCAGGGACGCATTGAACCAGGCTGAAAGCATTAGTCAACCTCAAGGATGTGGTGGTGGTGGATCTGGTTAATGGGATTGTGGGGGTAGTGATCATTATCCAATAAATATTTAGATGGGTATTGAAGTAGTAGTTGAGCAGGAATCTATAACTGAAAGATGGGTCCTGTAGAAAGTGGAATGGGAGAAATTTAGAGAGGCTAGGGATGATATACTTAGATGTGGAAATATTGATCTTAAATGTTACTGTTGGAATAAGCATAGGAAAATAGTACCATGGTGGAATAATGACTGTAGGAAAGCAGTAAAAGAACATAACAAAGCATTTAGGGTACTGAAAAGTACGTATAATTTTCAGGACTTAATTGAATATAAAAAAACCACAAGCAAAGGTGAGAAGGACTGTAAGAGCGGCCAAGACAATTTTGTAATTCAATGGGATGTAATACACCAGTGGAGAAAGTGTGGTGCATGATAAGCGAAATGAAAGGGACTATGGATATCCTGGGATGATGGATGGTCAAAAATATTGTCACTACTCGTAGGGGTAAAGTGGAGGTAATAGCTAAGACACTGGGTATGGTGCATAGTTCAGATAATGTTAATCCAAGAGAAAAGGCTGCAAGAGCTGGAACAGTGAGGAAGCACCAAAGTCATGTACTTGAGGAGGAGCTGAATATGTCATTTACAATGAATGAGTTAAATAATGCATTTAGGAAATTGGGCAAATCTTCTCCTGGGGGGGTGACAGGATTTGTTGTGCTATGTTGGAGAATGTATCTGACAAAGGGAAGGAAAATACTCCTCTCTTTATACAATAAAGTGTGGGTAGAGGGGAGAATCCCAAAAGGATGGAAGGAATCCATAATTGTTCCTGTTAGAAAACCTGGTAAGGACCCACAGAACCCAAGTAATTATAGACCAATAGCCCTTACAACAATGGAAAGAATGATTAATGACAGATTGGTATACATTGTTGAATCTGCAGGCTTACTTCAGCAGTATCAGAGTGGTTTTAGAAGGGCTAGAGTTACTATGGATCCATTAATCATGCTGGAGGATACTGTGAGAAGAGCACAGGTGAATAAGGAATCAGTAGTGGCTGTCTTTTTTGACATTGAAAAGGCATACGGTATGATGAGGAAGGAGGGCCTACTGATTAAGTTGTATCAAATGGGACTTAGGGGCAGAGTACATACATGGGTTAAGGAGCTTCTGACTGACAGGAGAATAATGGTGAGGATAAATGGGGTAATGAGCAAGCAATAGGTTATTAAAAATGGAATTCCACAAGGGAGCATTATAAGCCCATTATTGTTTTTGTTAATGGTTAATGGTATTTCTAAAGATGTAGGTGGATTTGTTGAAGTAGCATTATTTATAGATGATGAAGCTTTACGGAAGAGAGGGAAAAATGTGGAGTTTTTGATGAGCAAGGTCCAACAAGCGGTACATATTATAGATAACTGGGCCACTCAGTGGAGATTTACCATTTCAGTTGAAAAAACTAAAACAATGATCTTCTCAAGAAAGAAACGCATCAACGATATTTTTGTTAAAATTGCTGGAAGGAAGTTGGAAACAGTGAACTCATTCAAATACTTAGGTATTTGGTTGGATCAAAAACGTACATGGGCACAACAATGGAGGACAGAAGCAAGAAAGTGTTAAATGTTATGAGATGTTTGTGTGGAACTGAATGGGGAGCAAGTAGACATGCTCTTGGAGACGTATACACTGGCCTAATCAGATCTATTTTGGATTATGAGAGTATGATCTATGGATCTGTATCTAAAACACTGCTAAAAATCTTGATGCAATACAGCAACAAGCATTAAGAATCTGCTGTGGAGCTATTAGAACCACACCAGTCACAGCCATGCAGGTAGAAATGTAGGAAGCACCTCTGTGCCTTAGAAGAGAACTGATAGCTGCTGTATATTGGGAAAATTTGAAAGAACATAGTGCCAATCCTAAAACTACAGTATATCATCTATAAAACTATAAAATATGCCAAATGACAGACATTCACAATGTATTAGAAGAAACAAATGGGGTCCAATTTGAGCAAGGATCTCAAACATGCAGCCCAGGAACCAAAATTGTCCCACTGAAAGGTCAATCTGGCCTGTGAGATGAATTTGTGAAGTGCAAAAATTACACAGATGATATTGACAATCAAGGATGTGAAACTCTTTTTTTTTTTAGTTCAGATTTCACTTTCAGATGACGAGCTGTTCATTAACTGAACCAGGTGCTCTGGAAGAGGGGACATATCTAAAAGGTGCAAGATACTGGGCCACACAACCTGCATTTGAGAACCACTGATCTGAAGGAAAATAATATAATAACCTGGATTCTTTTGAAGTAAAACTAGTCCAGATGAACCTAGAATACCGGTAATAGTGGCTTGGGCAAATCACAGATTGAATAAGAAGTTGTTATTTCAATTACAAACACTACAACTTTTGCAATATTATACCTGTATCCAAATGTTTATCCTGTAACATCGTGTATAATTCATATGTACAAATGATGACTTCAGGCATAACATTATTAAAACTACATATCTTATCTTTCTCACAACTTTTTTCCAGGTTATTCTTTTGTGTGTGTGTGAAAAGATAGATGATGTTTCTTTTGTACTTGCTCCTGGAAGAACTGACTTGGATATCCCTGAATTTGAGTATTTGTGAAGCCAGAAATGTCTCCAGAAGAATGTTAATTTTGCAAATCATGTTTCATTTTATATAAAAAGCAAGTTAAAAAAATAATATAATCCACAACATTTAAGTTCTCAGTAATGGTGTCTCCCATTTATGAGATATTATTAAAAAACAATGAAAAATTGGGTTAATTTTATCTATTTCAATTATCTGACCACTCCTTACATAAGTTACAATTTAATAGTTTAACTGAATCAGAACGTTTGGACATTGACTGATTGTTGTTGATGAAACCTGTGTTATATAACAACAATAAACAGTGTTAAGTTTTTAGTTACTTAAAAGTAGGTTAGCGTCCTTTCCTCAGCCAATCAGAGCAGAGGGGCGGAGCTACGTCAGCCAAAGTCCAGGAAGAATTTTTCCAGGATTCAGACTAAAACTCTTACCATTTTCTGTGTAACATTTTCGAAATAGAGCTGCCCGACCGTTTGCGGCTGTCGAAATGGCCAACAGCAGGGACAAAGCCACCGACCAGATGAAGATTTGGAAGGAGAATCGGTTCTCTCAGGTCTGGAAATGTTACGTTTACATTACATTGCAGCACTGTGTCAAACAGAATAAAATGGGTGAAAGGTCTTTTCGGGTCACAGCTAGCTAACATGAACGCCCGAACTGTGATAGCATGTGAGGGTAGCTTTACTCTGCAGAAATGGTACGGAATGCTTCACAGTTTAGAATATTAGTAATACAGTTATGTTTGATTGTAATGGTTATTTTTATTACATAAACATGTATTCGTTTTCATAGTGTGCTCATTAGCAAACAGGCTAAACTAGCAATATTGACTTAACTAACGTTTTTTTTTTTACCGACGTTTTTTGATTTAAGGATGATTTTTAAAGCATTAATGCAAATATTAGGGCCAGTGCAGTGGAAATCAGGTCATTGTTGAGAGGTGGGAGCTGATATGAACTTTAGTCCTGATAGTTGTGTAACCTGAGGACATAAGACCAAATGCATTGTAGCTATGAACTAAGGAACACTTTCTAGCGTCTTTTTGTTTCGAGCAGTGATCATTTGGCCAGGTATCATCAGACGGTGTCTCATGATAAAATACTAGAAGGAAATCCATTTCATTTTCATAATTTAATGTATAAATTTATCTGCAGATTGGATTATTTTGCTGCTGATTTAACCCAGCTCTTAGTGCTGTAAGATACCAGTCTTTTATATGGAGACACTGGTACAAGTGTCTTTTATGAGTGTGTTTTAATGTTTTAATTATTTTTAATGTTTTTATTATTTATCCCTATCGTTTCTTTTTTATTATGTAGGTGCATGTGTCTGTCTTTTCTGTATCTGGACCTTGAGTCTGCAATAAAAGTTGATAATGATTTCAAGTTCACTTTGTGGAAGGAAATACAGGCCATGTCCCAAAAATTAGTATCATAGAAACGTTCATTTATCCCCATAATTCCATTTAAATGGTTGAACTTTATGTCATAGATTTAGGGCCCACAATTTAAACAATTTACAGTATATATATTTTTCACATAATTTGGTCTTCCAGCTCATAAAACCCACAAAAACAGGAGTTACAAATTTTTTTGCAGGGCGTGCATGTTTTAAACTGAGTGTCACACATATGTACTAAACTCAAAGCGCCTGCACATTTTTCCCCAGGTATCATTCAATATGGGAAAGACTGTAGACTTAACAGGCCAGAAGAATATAATTGATCCCCTCCGTAAGGATGGGTTAGCCCCGTGGTTCTCAAATCTGGTGTTAGGGCCACACTGTCCTGCATGTTTTGGATATCACCCTCTGCAACACATCTGATTCACTGCTTTGAAGAATGAGCCAGTGGGGCCCAAGCACTGGATTAGAGAGCCACTGGATTAGCCACAATAGTTTATAGCTAAAGAAAATGGCTGAATACTGTCAAAGCATATCAATGGGAAGTCTAGTGGAAAGGCAAAATGTGGCAAGAGAAGATGCACCATGGGCTTCAGCCAGTTATACTAGTCTACAAGTGAAATGCTTCCAGAATAAGGCTGACATTTTACCATGTGTGTGTAACAGATAAAGAAAACTCAAGTCCTAAATGCTGGTTGGCTCAAAGTTTCAAGATAAGTCTTGGGTCAAATGTGAAATTCTTAGAATTAATAAGATAATATTTTACGCTACAGAAATATTGGTCTCAGATCTACTTCAAAACACTGTCTGCACATTATGATCCATTCACTTTACAGGTTCTTTCTAGTGGAATATTTATAAATCCATTGTATACATGTACATAAACTACCATATATGTGGAATAACACACCATGTATATTAAAAAACGTGAGCTAACCAGCATGTGTCCTTTCTTTTCTGATTCATCTTAAATTATGTAATATTAACACATTTAATGTCTGAAGCAGAGCAGTGTTCTCAAATGAAAGATTCAAGAATCTGACAAAAATCCAGAGTCAAATAAAGTGGGAGTCACAACTTTAAAAACTACAATATTCAGACCCATCCAGGAGATGGGCTACAATAATAATGCATTAGATTCATGTCAGGCTTTTCTTTGTACACACATTCTCAAAGTACACAGTGGATTATTCTTTCATGGTGTTGGAATTGAACCAAGGATCTTCTTGCTGTGAGGCACGAGGGCTACCCACTGTTCTGCCCAACTCTCAGGTTGCTTGGTTTAAGCCATGCCTGAGCCAATGGGAGGAAGTGTTTAAACTGGGCTGAGAAGGACTGGACTGTTGGCAAGTGGTTCAAGGTCCCCCCCCCCCCATTAGAGTAAAATTACTTTCATTCAGAAACTCATTCAGAAACAAAGGGTTTAGAGGAAAATTACTGAGGAACAGAACCCAAGCTGCTTGAGGTCCATTGTGAATTATCCAGTCAGTCATGATTTGGGGTGCAATGTCCAGTGCAGGTGTTGGTAAACTCTGATTTCTTAAATCCAAGGTCACCACAACAATAGTCTACCAGAATGTGCTGCATGATTTGAAGAAAAGGTTCAATTGTTGTGGCCTGAAAAGCAGTCCACAACAATTACACACCACATAAGAGTCATATCCATTAGAATATTTGTACTGATGAGTTGTTTATTTAGGCCAAATGTTGAGTGTCAAAAACGTGATAATTAGATTGTAATTTGTTCACAATATTACATTTTTTTAAATTCCTGTTTTTATGAGCTGGCACCCAAAATTATGTAAAAATAAACAAATACTAAAACTTGTTTAAATTGTGGGCCCTGAATCTATGAAAGTGTAACTTTTGGAATGGAATTATGAAAATACGCTTTTAGATGATACTCTAAGCTTTTGGAAAGGATATGTATGTGCCTTTATGAAAATACTACATACTCTGTAAATGGACATCTGTGTCTTGGATTTGTTGGTTCTCTTATACTTGGCTCATTAATTAATTGAAGAAAATCCTTATCTGCAATAATTTCAACTATTATCACTTGTTTTAGTTGTTAATTGAAATGGGGAATATACTATACTAGTATCTCTTGTACGAACTCAACTTTACTCTGGCTTTTGGAAACAGAAGCCAGAAATTCTGACCACAGGTGGTGGTCATCCCGTTGGAGACAAGTTAAACAGTCTGACTGCAGGACCAAGGGGCCCTCTTCTGGTCCAAGATGTGGTCTTCATAGATGAGATGGCCCACTTTGACAGAGAACGAATCCCAGAGAGAGTAGTGCATGCCAAAGGTGCAGGTGAGTGTCTGATCGTAATTACTGTAGCCTCTCTGTCAAGGTTCATACATCATATTTGTATTTTGAAAATATGTAGTTGTTTGTTCCAGCTCATATACTCCGATTTCAAAGTAAAAGTTGGATACTGTGTAATTGAACAAGTAAAAACGTTTTTCAGTTTCAGAGCTTATTCAGGACAAAGCTACTTTTGTTTGAATGAAATCTAGTCTGTACTTGTAGCATATTATAAAAAACATGTGAACTTGGTATGTTTCAGCTGATGGAAGTTAACAAACGTAAGACTAGGTTAATATGACTTTAAAATTCTAATTGTCTTACATTGGGTACCGATTTAATTTTGTTTCCAAGTCATCTGCCTCCATGGTTGTCCATCTTTTGTATAGAAGAATAATTTCCTCCATTTTTAAAAGCTTCTATTATAAATCCTAATTAAACAGTCAAATGCTTCAGTAAATGGAAGCCCTTAATTTGTTGTTAGGGCTTTTATTAGATGAATGCTATCTTCCTGTGGCACATGCCAGCAGTGACTGATAATCAGATAATTGCAGTAAAGATGACAGACCTAGTACAACAACCTAGACAATAGCAGTATTGTGTTCAGAAGAGAAAAAAAATAGAAGAAGCTTTACATAATGTTTAATTGGCATGCACATTATGACAGGAAGCTGAAGTGTATCCAGCCTTTGGTTGTTCACATCAACACCTGATTGTTATCAGAGACTGGTCTTATAGGGGTTACAGCGTGTAGAGTGACTATATCCATTAACCCTCCACTCGTCCTTTGGTAAAAACTGAAGGATTAATTGGATCAAGGCCACTGATTCCATACCCGATCTTGGTGTTAGTTAGTACGGTGTTGTTTTCAGATACATGTGTTGGCATCTTTAACAGACGTGTCCTCTTATTGTGTTCCAAAAATGCAGGAGCTTTTGGCTACTTCGAGGTGACTCATGATATCTCTCGTTACTGCAAGGCAAAGGTATTTGATCACGTTGGCAAGACTACACCTATTGCGATTCGCTTCTCCACTGTCGGTAAGAGCAGCGGTTTATTGTTCAGACATCAGATTTTTTTTTCCTTTTCAGACTTGGTGTTGCTCTTATGTAACCCCCCCAATTGTCAGGAGTTTCTTCAATTCAGTGCCTTATATCAGTTTAATCTTTTCAGAAGCATGGCACATAAATGGCCCTTCTAATAAATGTGAAACTGGGATCAGTGAGCTATCATAAGTTATTTAATTTTCCTTTAGCTGGGGAGTCTGGATCTGCCGATACTGTGCGAGACCCACGAGGCTTTGCCGTCAAGTTTTACACTGAGGAGGGCAACTGGGATCTGACGGGCAACAACACGCCCATTTTCTTCATCAGGGATGCCCTATTGGTGAGTGTATAGTCATACCTGAACTTACGAAAGACTCAGCTAATGAATAATCCATGTTACAGAAAACCTTCACGTCAAATTTTCGTCTTTGAATATGTACGGAAAATTCAATTTACGAAACCAAACCCCTAAGACATAAATGCAGTACTGCATATACGGTTAGTATGTATGTACTGTATGTAAATACACACTGTACGTTACCGTACATTATTCCATCAGCACGAATAAAAGACATGCTGGCCAAATTTCATGAACTTTCCAAATTCGTGGGGGGAAAAAAAAAATCCCGAAAAAATGTTACTCATGCTGTCGCCCACTTTGACGGCGTATGCCATTCATCAATAGTTTTGGTTATGTTTAAAACCATTTACTGGCAGTTTAAAATTTCTGACAGTGGTTTTTCAGGTATTATAAGGAAATCTTTCTTGTAGAAACTGAAAATGGTACACTGAATATTGTATAATCATTAAAGGTTGAAAATGAAAGGTGCAGATTTCAGAGGATTTAAGGTGATGTTATAGCAGGAATGAAAAATGATATTTTAAATGTAATACACTTAAGTTTACATTCTTATTAAGGTAGTTTGAATTGACATTTCTGAATGAGTAATGGTAACAAAGTAATGAATCACAATAAGCAATTTTTTCACCAACTTCTACATCTATTATAGAAAGGGAACAATTTTTTTCACCAATAAGGTCAGTGTAGCTCCTGTTGAGTTTCTGAAAGTCACCTTTCTTTTAATTGTATTATTTATGATAGTTTTTCTGACTGATAAACCTGATTATTGCAGAATTTTAAGAAAAAAAAGAAACTGGCTTTATCTGTCATAAGTTTTCACTGAAGCATTTTTAAATCACATTGGTTTAAAAAAATTTACATGCATAATATTAATAATATTATTTTTTATTATAATGCATAATATTAATAATGTGAATAAGTAAAAAGTAAATTTCCTAATCATATGCCCTTGTAGTTCCCGTCCTTCATCCACTCCCAGAAGCGCAATCCCCAAACCCACATGAAGGACCCTGACATGGTGTGGGACTTCTGGAGCCTGAGGCCAGAGAGTCTGCATCAGGTAAACATTTCAGCTCAGTACAAAGAGACTAGTGTTTCTGATGGAGACGATACAATAAAGGTGTTGTTTTGTTTTTCCGTCTTTTGTGCAGGTGTCCTTCCTGTTCAGTGATCGAGGTTTGCCTGACGGGTATCGTCACATGAATGGCTATGGTTCCCACACTTTCAAACTGGTCAATGCAGCTGGAGAACCAGTCTACTGCAAGTTTCACTACAAGGTTTGTTTAATCCTGGATTGGCCTTCATTTAGCGTTTTTCCATTTTTCCCCTGGACTGTTTCAATGAGGTGCACTATGCACCCGTTTATAGTTAGAAATCTGTTGTTTCTCATAAAGTAGGATGTCAGATCTGTCTGCCAAAGGACCCGATCCACCAGTGGGATGAATTTTTGAAATGCAGAAATTACAAATGGTTACAAGGGATGTTAAAAACTTATTAGGACAATTTACACATTCACACCACTATGACCTTAAGTGGATCAGAACATTAAAATACTGTGAAAATAATCTACAAATGACAACTGGGGCAGCTGGGTGGCTCTGGCTCAGTTGGTAGAGTGGGTCGTCCAATGACCGAGAGGTTGGCGGTTCAAATCCTGGCTCTGGCTGTCCACATGTCAAAGTGTCCTTGGGCAAGTCACTGTACCCTGACTTAGAAACCTACTGGTGTGTGAATGTAAAGCTAATGTAAAGCGCTTTGAGCACCATGAAGGTGGAAAATCGCGATATACTGTAAGTGCAGTCCAGTTACCATTTAACTACAAAATGTTTACTTGTGTAAAATTCCATAAAAATGTTTTTTTTTTGTTTGTTTGTTTTTTGTTTACAAATTATTCTTTCGCTCGAAATGTGAATCTGAACAAATGTGAAAAGGCTGAAATGTCCCAAGAAAAGTGTAATTTTAACAATATTGTGCCTGATATAAAGTGTATTTTATATTTATAGATCTACTGGGATCTGTAAATTGTAATGCACATGTTAGTGATAAACTGAGGCAGAATATTGTTAAAATTGCACTTGTTTTTCTTAAGAAATGTCATGTTCACAATTTAAAGAATCTTCATAAACAACTTTCATATTGCAATTACACTTTTTTTTTTTTTTTTTTTACAATTTGGTGGGTCCAGTCTACTTCAGGTCATATTGGATTAATTGTGGCCCCGGAACTGAAATGAGTTTGAAACCCCTGGTCTATGGTCTGTAGAACCTCAAACGTTTGGAAATGTACATGAGCAAAGTATTCCTACAGTCTTTGCTGGTGTTTTGTGGCAGTTACTTCAAACTAATGAGACATACGTTTATTTTTTTTATAGACTGATCAAGGAATAAGGAATCTGACTCCTGAAGAGGGTGAACGTTTGGCTGCCTCTAACCCAGATTATGCCATCGGGGACCTGTTCAATGCCATCGCCAATGGAAACTTCCCATCCTGGACTTTCTACATCCAGGTCATGACTTTTGAGCAGGCGGAGAAGTTCCCCTTTAACCCCTTCGATCTCACCAAGGTACTTCATCAGCGCTCTATAGTGTGACCGATTTGGTTGCACCTATGTCCTAATTTATCAAAAGTGCATCCAAAAATGTTATTTAGGTCGCCCAGGTGTGACCACCCCTGGGGGGGGGGGGGTCCGCAGCTCTACAAGTTGAGACTCACTCACTATTTGCATGCCACTTCATGCAGATGGGCATGCATTGGATTGTACAGAGTACGTTATAATAACATTTTAATTAGTTGTCAACACACTTGCATTGGCTAAAACACTGAGTATCTGTTTGATGGTGTACTTAAACTGAAAACACATCAGGACCTTTTGGGCAGAGAAGCAGTGACTAACTGCAAGTACGTTGTAGTTAGTTGTCCACACACACGTGCATTGGTTGTATGCTAACGGCTGTATGCTAACAGCTGTATGCTAACGGCTATCCTCTGCAGCTGTCATTTGCAGTGCAGACATGGGCATCACACACACACTCATACTGAAAGATGTCTGTACATCTGAGGGTCATGTGATTGTAATGGAGGATAGTCCATACGATATGGATCTGTACACATTTTCACATATTGAGATGTTCAGTTTGGAGCCTTTAAGACACTTGCACTTTGAATTTGGAATTTCTTTTTTTTGTTGTATTTATACATCTTGACCTGTTTTATGTTGAAATTTCAGCTCAGTGAAGCAATAGCACTTTTCAGTCGGTTCTAATTCAACAGTAACTTATACTGTTTTCTTTTTATTTGATTTAAGGTATGGTCGCATAAAGAATATCCATTGATTCCTGTGGGCAAACTGGTTCTTAACAGGAACCCAGTTAACTACTTTGCAGAGGTGGAACAGCTGGCCTTCGACCCCAGTAACATGCCACCAGGCATTGAACCAAGCCCTGACAAGATGCTGCAGGTAACATCCTGGGTGTTTTACTCTGGTTTTAAGCAACATTTAACTGAAATAAAGAGTGGATGTAAAAAAAAAAAACTAAAAAGAAAGTATATGTTATATCCCATTATCTCTAGTTGACACATAGTTTTATATGCATATTTATTTCATGTCTGTTTTTCATCTGTTTTGGTATATCCCCACGTTTGACTGCTCCTGCTTGATAGCCTTTGTGATAACTTGGAAAAATTGGGTTTACAAATTCCACAGTTTCCATATTGATCAATATCATGGAGAGGAAGAACTGATGACATTTTGGATGATTTACCATTTCTAGATTGCCCACAAGTAGCTGCTCAAAACTGTAAAATCACGAAAGATGCTTTTGTTCATATCTGTGTAAGTATTTATCTGATTTTTTTTTAATCAATTGTAAATGAAAAGTCATGACCTAGCTCGTGTCATGACATCATAGCAATCTAGTTAAGGATTAGGGGTCCTTGGGGTACTATACCTTGAGCTGTCACTTCTGATGGTTAGTTTTTGTCTAGATAATTTCTGTTGTGACTCATAAACAAATTGCAGATACAGACAGATACAAATTTGAAAAGGCAGAGTATGTCCATCTATAAATGTGTTACCATTACCAAAAGCATCTTTGCCTCATTAGGGTCGTCTATTCTCTTACCCTGATACACATCGACACCGGCTTGGAGCCAACTACCTGCAGATCCCCGTCAACTGCCCCTACAAGGCCCGAGTGGCCAACTACCAGCGTGACGGCCCTATGTGCATGTTCGACAACCAAGGTGAACTCATCCACAGCAGCTTCAAACTGTAAAAGGTCATAGGTGTAGAGCTTTCTTCAAGGCATGTTGCATACACTCTGGTGTTTAACGTGTTATAAAGCAGTGATTGTCCATAGCAGGCAAGGTAAATGTTTTATTTACTCAAGTTTGGTCTTGAAATAACACAGCTCACAGGTGGACAAAACAAGGCTTTATTTTTGGTCAAACTGACAAATGGCTCTGACAAAAGCTGAGTCCGAGAACTTCTATTTGATCAGTGAAGGAGAGAATGTGTTTGACAGTTGTGGTCTGTTTGCTTTGGTGAATGATTGGCTCAAAGCATTTACACTTTATTGGTGGAGGAAAAAGACTGGGAGGAGATAATCATCTTTTTACGCCATTAACAAAACATATTTTTTTTACAGTGTAGTAGGCAACCATAGTGCTGGTTTTTACAGCGTAATTCAAATCATAGTAAAATACGCCGTTTCTGCTTAATTACGGCGTAAATGCACAAAAAATGGCGTATTTTACGGCATTCATCTTGGCGCATTAAATCTACAGCACTCTTCATTTTAATGCGTTTAGAAATACAAGAAATGTGAATGAATCGGTCTGCCATAATTGTCAACTGGTGGGTCGAGTTGCAAAAATGGGTCACAAATCCAATTTTCAGTGGATTGCAGGCATTTGCCAGGGCAAAAAATATTAAGAAATCATTTCTGGAGAATACTACATATGTCTGTATTATTTTAAAATGTGTATTGTTTTTTTTTTTTTTTTTTTTTTTTTATGGGTTTCAACCTGAAATAAAGAAAGTACTGTCCATTCACATCTGCCAACAATAGGTGGCACTAATGCGCTGTAATGCACTTAAGCATTTTCAGGTTCATATTTGTTCATGTGTTGTTTCTAGTGTAAATATTTTCATATTGGAATTAAACTTTTTTCCCCACCAAACGGTCGTCCTGATGATGTCAGACAGGCTTCATCAGATGGTGTTTAAATCCCGGCTGAAAATGGCTTTGTTCAACTGTGCATAGAACTGAAAAGCTTCCATCTGGACTCTTCTTTTACTTTATTTGTAATTAATTAATTAATTGATTGATATTTATGTTTTGATTGTTTTTAACTTATCTTTTTCTAAATCACTATGAATTTCCCTATGGATGAGTTGTGCTATAAAAATAACCCTAGCTGGCTAAAGTCCAGTGGTGATTTAGTTCCTCCCCATGTCTCAGCTGTGTTCGACCCGTTTGTCCTGTAGGTGGAGCTCCAAACTACTATCCCAACAGCTTCAGCGCTCCAGAGGTGCAGCGTCAGTTTGTCGAGTCCAGGTTCTGTGTGTCTTCTGATGTGGCACGTTACAACAGCGCAGATGAAGATAATGTCACCCAGGTAACGCGAATATCACATGCACACATCATTCCTGTGTATTTTATATATTCACACACATTCCTGTTTGTGTAATAGTTGTTGTTTTCATCACAGATGCATTCAATCCTAAAAATAGTAGTTTAAATGTATATTTTCCTTCAAGTCTATTGTATAGTTGTGAAAAGTTTTTTTTTTGGACAATTTAAACCCATGAAAACCCAGTGTTACTATTGTGGCACTTCCTGAATTTCTAGTCTATTGAATCCATTTATTATGATTTATTACCATTTAGTGTAATATTGTCCTCTGTATTTGGCATTTTTACTGTGTAAGTCATGTATTTACCCATATTGAATTTGCTGACCATGAAAAAAGGATCAAAGTTGATAGAACATCAGAACTAGAGAAAACTGAAGGAAGTGACTTCCTCAACAAAATATTACTGTATCTAAACCAAATGTCTCCATCCACCGTCATTTATCAAACATGGGTTTTACTGGTGAATCGATGCTGTTGTAGAAGATGACTGTTTCTACAGTAATTTCATCGCCTCTGAAGATCTAAATGTGTCGTATCTGACCATGAAAAGATGACAAACTGTATTTTACACCAATTATTTCCATGCCTTGATAGGGTTAGTGGATCAAACATTTTACATCTATAGACATTTTAACCCATGGACCCAATATCAAATATTATGAGTATTATTATAATCAGATGTGTTGCGTCTATAGCATGTCTGTCCATGGGAGTGGTTCTCTCCTTTAGTGTGGTTCTACCCAAGATTTATTTTTTCCCCACTGGGTTTTGGAGTTTTTTTTCTTGCCAAGAAGGAGGGCATAAGGACAGGGGATGTTTGATTGTTCTCTCCAATCAACCCAGTAAAGATCTGTGAGATGAGCTCTATAAATAAAATGTATATTAATAATCAACATCAGTCTGTTAACTCACAGATAATATGGTGATTTATTTTGTAAACGCCTGTTCAAGAAATTTCACTTAATGTTGTTCTGGTTCAACTCTGGTTCGAACAGTATTAAGTTGGTGGTATTTTCTTTTAGGTGCGTGAGTTCTACACTCAGGTGTTGAATGAAGACGAGCGGCAGAGACTTTGTCAGAACATGGCTGGAGCTCTGAAGGGAGCCCAGCTCTTCATCCAGAAACGGATGGTAAGGTCACATGACCTATAACATATCAAATTTCCTTTTCATGCTTTTATAAACCTCAAAAGTTTCCATTATTTAACTGATTTAATGTTGTAGAGGCTAAACCTTTGCAAATTTTAGGATTCCATAGTATGCTTTAGTTCCCAGCCTTTTTTTTTTTTTAACTTGCGACCCATTTTTAACATTACTAATTTCTACTGACCCTCAGCCATTCAAAACAGACTTTTGATAAATTTGTTTTTTATTATATACATAGATATAATATGATGTAAATAAACATTAATATTAGGTGACACTTAGACTATACAATCTACACGATTATGGACAGAGGTCACTGCAGTGAGTTATTTTTTTTCTTGGTATTTATGTACAGTCAGTCCAGCTTGTATTTACAAGACTGACAATGAACGAAGAATAACTCAAACTATGAATTATTAAAGAGCTGCAGCATCTGAAAATGACCACAAGTATACCTATCTATCTGTCTGTCTGTCTCTCTATATATCTATCTATCTATTTCTGTCTGTCTGTCTGTGTCTCTCTCTCTCTCTCTCTTGTGTGAAAGTCTTACTGAAGTATGAAAAACATTTCAGAATTTAATTTTACAGTATGAAGACAGGGACTTAACTCTTGTAAGGAAAGAAATAGATGAATTATATAGAAAACCTGATAGGATTTTAGGATTTTACTAACTGGTCAATAATCAAATGATTCTAGTGGAACTCCTTTGTGTGATATTCATGCATTTTTTTTTTTTTTATTTTCATACATTTTGAAAACATGTCTGTAAAACATAATTTACAGCAAATTATGCATTCATTCAGATATTTATTAAAATTAACTTTTGTACTCCACACAACAGGTACAATGTCGACCAAAAAAAGTAGGCAAATATAAATGTACATGAAGTCAAGGAGGAAAAACAGCAGTGGGGAAAAAGTCTGGAATTTGTATTTGGATAAAGGGCAAATGACCTGCGGTAAAAACTGGCTGAATGAAGTGAAGAGGACAGTTTTATTGACTGATGAACACACAGCAGTTAAAACATGTTTAAACAAGAGGATATAGTCTGAGCTGACATTTCTTTTTGCCAGAGTTTGAGTCAAATCTTGTATAATCTGCATGCAGACATGACTTTTCTTATCCGAGTGTAAATATGTGTTTGTTCTGCAGGTTGAGCAGCTGAAGACTGTTCATCCTGATTATGGCAACAAGGTTCAGACCTACCTGAACAAGTACAACATGGAAGACAAAAAGGTAAATCATGTATTTCATTGGAAAGAGAAACATCCTAATAAATTCTCTACTTGATTACCTCCACCAAGTAGGTTATGCTTTTTCTAGCATCTGTGTATACAACATTACTCAAAAAGTTATGGATGGATTTCAACGAAACTTCCAGGATAGCTTCGGAATGGCACAAGTTTCATCAAAACCTGTCCACAATGTTTTGAGTTATGTTGTACACAGTTAAACACTGGCAAAAACATAACCTCCTTGATGGATCTCCCTTGATTTGGGGGGTGGGGGTGGGCATCTGCCTTGGTGGGAGGTCTGCACTCTCAGTGGTTTTCTAGTTTGTACATGCAACATTGGAAGCTTGGAAAAAGCGTAGTTTTTTTTTTTTTCGATGTTCCACTGTGTGAATTCTTCCTCCCTCTTTCATCCCTTCAAACACATAGGAGCCATAAGCACGCTTGCCATAAGTAAGTATGTGTGATTTTTGGATTCTATCTGTACACTGCACTGGTGCTCAGGTGAGGCGTGTGCCATCTGTGGTTATTTCTATTTGCACTCACCTGGTCTCTGTGGCTGGCTTTTGACTATGGTGTGGGGTGAGCATCGGTGGTGATTTCTGTGGAGCGCTATGATAGGATTTCTTCATGACAAAGTAAAGTCTCAGATCTGTCTATGACGTGGAAGTCTGCAGGTTAAAGTCACTGACGCCACCTGTTTTCCCTTCACTCTGTTCTTTCCTAGAACACTGTACATGTGTACAGCCGTCCAGGAGCCATGCGTGCGTCCTCCAAGATGTAATGCCTTATATTCATACTGGTGGGTGCTACCTCAGTTCCGTCACCACTATTGCACTTAACATAATCGCCGACTGCTACTACCAGAGACCATTTCTCAACTTGTCGATTGCTGCTAGAAACACGGCTGACGTAGCTAATGTCTGAGAATTGTGATTGGGGTGAGTTCATTTGTTATTTCAGCCAAATTGAAAAATATATCTTTTAGGTCTGACTTAAATAAATAATGGCAGCCATTAATTATATGAACTCAAATGAATCACTCATTTAATCTGACTTTGAATGAAGCTATAACATTGAGCATTAAATGAACTAACCCTATCTGTTTGGGGCTGTAAACATTTTTTTAATAATTCCTCAGGTTGTGTATCTACTACTCTGTTCTTCAGCTAAACCTTCTTGAGGGAAAAATGTACAAAAAATGTCTTCATCCAACATTTAGGCAGCTTTTGAATTGGTGGCACAGAATGGGTGTAAATGAGCAGTATACAGTAAATAAATGACTTTATCACATAGTCTGTCCCAAATGTAACCTATATGTTGTTTTTCTACTTTTTAAATTGTAACCTATGAGATGAGCTGCGTATTTACTGTAGTGCCTGTATCATAATTCTGAATTAAACATTTCAGCTTTTGTGCATTCCTTTGACTGTTTCATATATTACGTTTGTACATTGAGCTACTGTTAAATAAAACTAATATATAACAGTGTTGGGTGTGTTCTGGTCTATAGGGTAAATGGTCTGCACTTATATAGTTCTTTTCCACCTTCATGGTGCTCAAAGCGCTTTACATTAGCCTCACATTCACCCATTCATACACCAGTAGGTTTCTAAGGTTCTGTCAGGGTTCAGTGTCTTGCCCAAGGACACTTCCACATCGACAGCCAGAGCCGGGGCGCAAACCGCCAACCCTTCAGTCACTGGACGACCCGCTCTACCAACTGAGCTACAGCCACCCTGTGGGGTAATAATAATCTTGCAATGTCTGAAAAACTATTCACAATATCAGGCCTCAGTTTATCATTTACACATGTTCATTGCACCTTCTAGATCACAGCAATCTGCAAATGCAGCAAACTTTTAGCAATGGGCAAAGTATTTCCAATTAAAGCAATTATTTCATGTAAACAAGACAGAACGTGGACTTTGCTGGGTCTCGGAAGGATTTGAACTTTGACCTTGACCTGGAAGTCGGCACCACTTACAGTACTGCGCCTGTAATAACAAGTATAGATGACTGTGGGTAAAAAGAATTACAAAAGAGTGTTATCCTCTGAACTAAACCTACATCTGGATGTAGATCCAGAGTAGACACCCTAGCATTTTGAATAAAAAATATATTTGACAAAACCGTAATACTTTATAGTTGTTGGTTTAAAAGGATGGAACATAAGACAAAGCAGCAGACTGATGGTTTGCATATATGTAGTTTTCATTAAGATTGTCAACATGAACATATTCAGGTTTCTGTAACAGAGAAATAAAGGTCATCTGCACATGTCTGATTATAATACATAATTTATATAAATTCAGTGCATAATAAGATGCCTGAGGTTCAAAGGTCAAACAGTAAAGATCACCATTAGGTACATTTGACGTAACTTTCTGCCTTTTTGAAGATGGCCTCTCGCAGAGAATCTGCCTCCTTCAGCAGGTCAGAAACCACAGCTTCTTTTTCTGCTTCACGTTGGATGAGCTTCTGGATCCTCTGTTCTAGATCTGAAACACAGCAAATACACAGAGAGCTACAGGACTACACACTGGGTACTGCAGTACTACACTGTACAAAAACGTATCATCTGAGAAATACCTAAAGTAAAGAGGATATTATAATCTGATCTCAAAATGGTTATTCATGCCTTTCATCTCGTCTCATTGATTACTGCAGTTCTGTGTTGACTTGTTTCAAAAAGACGTCTCTCTACAGACTTCAGATGGTACAGAATTTTGCTGATAGACTTTTAACAGGTATGCCCAGAACAGCCCTGTTCTGTCAACGCTTCATTGGTTTCCAGTTAAATAATGTGTGGACTTTGAAATTTTAGTCTCAACTTTCTGGATGTTGTGTGGTCAGGCCCTTGAATATATTCTGGAAATATTGTGCTCTACTCCTTAGGGTCCCAAAGACTCCTTTTAAACCCTGGATAGACCTGTCCTATCAGACTGTAGCCCCCAGACTCTAGAATGACCTGTCCTGTGTCATTAACACTGTGGACAGATGTGTTAAGATGCAAGAAACCCCCCGCCCCCCCCCCCAAAAAAAACAACCTATAATTAGTAATTTAAAAATCAGGTCACAATAATAAATAGGGCAAATAAATACATAGGATAAGCAACTAAATGAGTAAACAAATGCAATGCCACCATTTAATATTGGGGTCAGTTACGGTGACATGAACAAAGCTGTTTTTATAACGCTGTGTCTTGCACCTGGGGACTAAAAACCTCCGTCCAGAGGAGAGGAGTTGAAATTTCCCCTGTAGAGGATGGAAGTCATTATCAAGAATTGATGGAGCCGTCATCTGTACCTGTTTAATATACAGGGAGGCGGGGTCAGACTGAGACTCACCTCTGCTCTTTAAAATCACATGTTAAATATTAGAACAACATATTTAATGGACTCAAGGACACATTACTGCAGTAAATTTGGTATTCACGACTTAACTTGATGCATGTGATACCACTTCTGTTGCTATAGTAACCACTTTTGTCACAGATGTAAACAAACTACACATTACAAACTTAAGTACGGATACTACCATCGATCTGTTGGAGCTTATTCTCCATCTGCTTTTTCATCATCTCGGCCTCCTCCATCATCTCCTTCAGTTTGTCAGCAGCTTCATCCTCCTCCGTCTGATTAGACTTTTTCTGCTTTAAAATCTCAAAAAGGTTCAGTACATCCTGTGTGCCCTGTAAAGGAGACAAGTGAGAACCAAAGAAAGCATTTCTGAGTACAAACTGTAGGGCAGCTTTAAATTAGAGCCTCTATATTAATTTGCATCTATATTTTTCCTTATATGTATTGATAGTGTTTTATGTGTGTGTCATTATTTTAGTGTTTTATGCAAATACGTGGAGAGGAGGGGTGCTACAGGGGCTCTGGAATATATATATATATATATATATATATATATATATATATATATATATATATATATATATATATATATATATATTTCGAGATGTTTTGAGTCCTTTCCCCAAAATTCATTCTTCAAATGGTAAGGCTATAGTAAGGGTTCCAAAAAGGGAATTTTTGGACCATGTCTCAAAAATGGTTAAAAAGTGGTCTACGTCATTATTTATGGCCCTTTCTATGTTTCTGGAGGTGTTTCGAGATGTTTTGAGTCCTCTCCCCAAAATTCATTCTTCAAATGGTAAGGCTATAGTAAGGGTTCCAAAAAGGGAATTTTTGGACCATGTCTCAAAAATGGTTAAAAAGTGGTCTACATCATTATTTATGGCCCTTTCTATGTTCCTGGAGGTGTTTCGAGATGTTTTGAGTCCTTTCCCCAAAACTCATTCTTCAAATGGTAAGGCTATAGTAAGGGTTCCAAAAAGGGAATTTTTGGACCATGTCTCAAAAATGGTTAAAAAGTGGTCTACGTCATTATTTATGGCCCTTTCTATGTTTCTGGAGGTGTTTCGAGATGTTTTGAGTCCTCTCCCCAAAATTCATTCTTCAAATGGTAAGGCTATAGTAAGGGTTCCAAAAAGGGAATTTTTGGACCATGTCTCAAAAACGGAAAAAAAGTGGTCTACGTCATTATTTATGGCCCTCTACATGTTTCTGGAGGTGTTTCGAGATGTTTTGAGTCCTCTCCCCAAAATTCCTTCTTCAAATGGTAAGGCTATAGTAAGGGTTCCAAAAAGGGAATTTTTGGACCATGTCTCAAAAATGGTTAAAAAGTGGTCTACGTCATTATTTATGGCCCTCTACATGTTTCTGGAGGTGTTTCGAGATGTTTTGAGTCCTTTCCCCAAAACTCATTCTTCAAATGGTAAGGCGTAAGGGTTCCAAAAAGGGAATTTTTGGACCATGTCTCAAAAATGGTTAAAAAGTGGTCTACGTCATTATTTATGGCCCTTTCTATGTTTCTGGAGGTGTTTCGAGATGTTTTGAGTCCTTTCCCCAAAACTCATTCTTCAAATGGTAAGGCTATAGTAAGGGTTCCAAAAAGGGAATTTTTGGACCATGTCTCAAAAATGGTTAAAAAGTGGTCTACGTCATTATTTATGGCCCTCTACATGTTTCTGGAGGTGTTTCGAGATGTTTTGAGTCCTCTCCCCAAAATTCATTCTTCAAATGGTAAGGCTATAGTAAGGGTTCCAAAAAGGGAATTTTTGGACCATGTCTCAAAAACGGAAAAAAAGTGGTCTACGTCATTATTTATGGCCCTCTACATGTTTCTGGAGGTGTTTCGAGATGTTTTGAGTCCTCTCCCCAAAATTCCTTCTTCAAATGGTAAGGCTATAGTAAGGGTTCCAAAAAGGGAATTTTTGGACCATGTCTCAAAAATGGTTAAAAAGTGGTCTACGTCATTATTTATGGCCCTCTACATGTTTCTGGAGGTGTTTCGAGATGTTTTGAGTCCTTTCCCCAAAACTCATTCTTCAAATGGTAAGGCGTAAGGGTTCCAAAAAGGGAATTTTTGGACCATGTCTCAAAAATGGTTAAAAAGTGGTCTACGTCATTATTTATGGCCCTTTCTATGTTTCTGGAGGTGTTTCGAGATGTTTTGAGTCCTTTCCCCAAAATTCATTCTTCAAATGGTAAGGCTATATAAGGGTTCCAAAAAGGGAATTTTTGGACCATGTCTCAAAAATGGTTAAAAAGTGGTCTACGTCATTATTTATGGCCCTCTACATGTTTCTGGAGGTGTTTCGAGATGTTTTGAGTCCTTTCCCTAAAACTCATTCTTCAAATGGTAAGGTATAGTAAGGGTTCCAAAAAGGAAATTTTTGGACCATGTCTCAAAAACGGAAAAAAAGTGGTCTACGTCATTATTTATGGGCCTTTCTATGTTTCTGGAGTTGTTTTGAGATGTTTTGAGTCCTTTCCCCAAAATTCATTCTTCAAATGGTAAGGCTATATAAGGGTTCAAAAAAGGGAATTTTTGGACCATGTCTCAAAAGTGGTTAAAAAGTGGTCTACGTCATTATTTATGGCCCTCTACATGTTTCTGGAGGTGTTTCGAGATGTTTTGAGTCCTCTCCCCAAAATTCATTCTTCAAATGGTAAAGGGAATTTTTGGACCATGTCTTAAAAATGGTTAAAAAGGGGTCTACGTCATTATTTATGGCCCTCTACATGTTTCTGGAGGTGTTTCGAGATGTTTTGAGTCCTATCCCCAAAACTCATTCTTCAAATGGTAAGGCTATAGTAAAGGTTCCAAAAAGGGAATTTTTGGACCATGTCTCAAAAATGGTTAAAAAGTGGTCTACGTCATTATTTATGGCCCTTTCTATGTTTCTGGAGGTGTTTCGAGATGTTTTGAGTCCTCTCCCCAAAATTCATTCTTCAAATGGTAAGGCTATAGTAAGGGTTCCAAAAAGGGAATTTTTGGACCATGTCTCAAAAACGGAAAAAAAGTGGTCTACGTCATTATTTATGGGCCTTTCTATGTTTCTGGAGGTGTTTCGAGATGTTTTGAGTCCTCTCCCCAAAATTACTTCTTCAAATGGTAAGGCTATAGTAAGGGTTCCAAAAAGGGAATTTTTGGACCATGTCTCAAAAATGGTTAAAAAAGTGGTCTACGTCATTATTTATGGCCCTCTACATGTTTCTGGAGGTGTTTCGAGATGTTTTGAGTCCTTTCCCCAAAACTCATTCTTCAAATGGTAAGGCTATAGTAAGGGTTCCAAAAAGGGAATTTTTGGACCATGTCTCAAAAATGGTTAAAAAGTGGTCTACGTCATTATTTATGGCCCTTTCTATGTTTCTGGAGGTGTTTCGAGATGTTTTGAGTAATTTCCCCAAAATTCATTCTTCAAATGGTAAGGCTATAGTAAGGGTTCCAAAAAGGGAATTTTTGGACCATGTCTCAAAAGTGGTTAAAAGTGGTCTACGTCATTATTTATGGCCCTCTACATGTTTCTGGAGGTGTTTCGAGATGTTTTGAGTCCTCTCCCCAAAATTCATTCTTCAAATGGTAAAGGGAATTTTTGGACCATGTCTCAAAAATGGTTAAAAAGTGGTCTACGTCATTATTTATGGCCCTCTACATGTTTCTGGAGGTGTTTCGAGATGTTTTGAGTCCTATCCCCAAAACTCATTCTTCAAATGGTAAGGCTATAGTAAGGGTTCCAAAAAGGGAATTTTTGGACCATGTCTCAAAAATGGTTAAAAAGTGGTCTACATCATTATTTATGGCCCTTTCTATGTTTCTGGAGGTGTTTCGAGATGTTTTGAGTCCTCTCCCCAAAATTCATTCTTCAAATGGTAAGGCTATAGTAAGGGTTCCAAAAAGGGAATTTTTGGACCATGTCTCAAAAACGGAAAAAAAGTGGTCTACGTCATTATTTATGGGCCTTTCTATGTTTCTGGAGGTGTTTCGAGATGTTTTGAGTCCTTTCCCCAAAATTCATTCTTCAAATGGTAAAGGGAATTTTTGGACCATGTCTCAAAAACGGAAAAAAAGTGGTCTACGTCATTATTTATGGCCCTTTCTATGTTTCTGGAGGTGTTTCGAGATGTTTTGAGTCCTTTCCCCAAAACTCATTGGACCATGTCTCAAAAATGGTTAAAAAGTGGTCTACGTCATTATTTATGGCCCTCTACCTGTTTCTGGAGGTGTTTCAAGAGTTTTTGAATCCTCTCCCCAAATTTATTCTTAAGGGTTCCAAAAAGGGAATATTTGGACCATGTTTCAAAAATGGTTAAAAAGTGGTCTATATCATTATTTATGGCCCTTTCTAAGTTTCTGGAGGTGTTTCGAGATGTTTTGAGTCCTTTCCCCAAAACTCATTGTTCAAATGGTAAGGCTATAGTAAGGGTTCCAAAAAGGGAATTTTTGGACGATGTCTAAAAAATGGTTAAAAAGTGGTCAAGATCATTATTTGTGATTATTATCATTCAAATCGAATATGCACCTAAAAAAATCGCACGTAAAAGAATCGAATCAGCATAAAAACATGTCATCCCAGCCCTAGTAAATACCTTGCATCCATGATTCACGAATCAAATGTTCAGTGAAGCCTTTGAAGATGTCCGTAGACATTTTTAATGATCGTGCTCTTATCCCAGTCCACATGCTTGATCACTTGTAACTATAGACATTGTAGATTTTTTTTCTTTGAATAGGTGAGATCGTGATGAAATTCTATACAGTTTAACCCTGTCCTTGTCGTACAGCTGACAACACAACAACTAAACATTTCTAGGTATACTTTAGGTATGTCATTTATATAAACAACACCGTATCCATGCAGTTTTTGAGTCCAGTCTGCGTGCGCAACTTCCTCTAACGTTTCAATGACGTTGCCTGCAAAGGGGTTTATAGTCTACTTTTATACAGAAAGAATCTTAAAACACAAGACATAAAAAACAAACAAAATGCGTATGCCTCGAGGAAGATCAACATGAGGAGGACAAATTGAAACCATGGTGTTGGAATGAACACAAACATTACCTATACTAGACCGAGTATATAAAGGGCCCACTACAGGTCATCACCCCCCCCTACAGTGAACCAAATGCTCTGCCCCTGGGTCATCAATTAACATCCCTAAATGCTATCAATATGTGAAACTAATTGACGTAAAATATAGTTTGTCATCTTTTCATAGTCATCAGATATGACCAATTTACACATTTAGAGGCCCCATTGTTACCATGGAAACACCATTTTCTACAACATGGATTCACCATTAAAACCAATGGAGTTTGATCAATGACAGTGGATGGAGACACTGGTGCAGTTAATGATATATTTTACTGCAAATGTCACCTTTCCTCTAGGTTCTCTATTTTTGAATAAATACCCCTCAAATTTAATCTGAGCTTTTATGACCAGCTTTTATGAGCAAATTAAATATAGGAAAATACATGGTTTGACTTAAAAATGCAAAATACTGGGCATAATAGCAGAGTAAATGGTGGTAAATCACTGTCACAAAAGAAGCACTGGGTCTTTTTGGGTTAACCTTAACACTTTTTCCGCCTGGTTAAATAAAAGTACAAAAAAAGACTTTTACCCACAATATTTTCATACCTTTCTTAAACACCTATCACCATTCTTTATAAGATTATCCTCAGTATTTTGCATTTTTAAGTAAAAAGCATGTATTTTACTGTATTTAATTCACTGATGGTCATAAAAATTCAACTTCAAGTTTCTGAAGAAAAAGTAGCATTTGTAGTAAAATACATCGTTAACTGAATATAAATCAGGAATCTCCATCCACTATTATTAATCCAACTCAATGGATTTTACTGGTGAATCAACACTGTAGAAGATGACAGTGTTTCCAGGTTCATTACAGAGCCTCTGAACATCCGAATGGGTCATATCTGATGACCATGAAAAGATGAAAAATTACTCCAAGTACTCCAATTATTTCCACATATTGACAGAATTAATGAATTAACAAGTATTAATCATGTTAAATCAGTAGATTATTTTGGTCACTCGTGGATGTTTAGGTCTTTATGGGTTTAACCTGAGTACAATCTGCAGTGCTTCATGTGCATGGTAGTGTATGTACATGTGCATTACCGTCACACTGTCTGCTGCATCATCTAAAGCAGCCTCTGCAGCCTCTTTGGCCTGTCTGGCCTGTTCACGGTTCTGCTCAGTTTTGTTCATCAGAGCTTCAATTTCATCCATCAGGTCTGCAGGTCGAGGGTCATCCAGCCTCTGGTCAATGTTGTCTAGTTTGTCTTTCAACTGAAACAAAATATATGGGTTAGATATATGGGTTTGAGTTTAAGAAAAAGCTCCTTCAGAGGGTTTGGATCTTTACATCTTTGAGTCGGTCTATGATCATGTCTTTATTTTGGCTGCTCGAGTCCAGATCATCATTTGCTTTTTCCTGAGCTTTCTCCGCTTCATATATGTCTTTTTTGATGTCCGTCACATTGATGTTCTTGGCGCGCTCCCTGTACAGAAATAAAAACAATATGGTAGAACAAGATCATCTGAGACAAAGGTTAATGATGACTAAGATTAAAAACTGAAAAAATATTTGGTAAACTTTTATAAACATACACATTAAACCTTAACTAAAAACGAAATGTAGGAAAAAATAACTTTGTCTTAGTTTTTCTCCAATTTTACCCTTCATGTTGCATAAGGATAATATTTTATATAATAAAAAAGCAAGGGTACTATATGTCCCCAAGATGCCCCCAGTCCTCTACTATATAATAAAGCTAATAAATGACACAATGTCCAAAAGATATCAACTTAATTGTGACTCAGAAAGGATATTGTGGATAGATTTAGTATGAAATGCAACATTGTGTAGAAATAACCATAACTGTTCATTTGATATTTTCAGAACATTATCAAACAAGAGATGATCTTATCATGTAATGCACATCTGCAAGCAATAAATATTTGTTGTTTAACATATCAGATATTTGTTGGATGATCAAATTTAACCAAATCTAAGCTTGACTGGCTGACTATTTCCTTAATAATATTTTTTTAAAAACCTGATTTTTCAACAGAAACTCCGCAAACAACAAAATATGACATTATGTAAATCCGAGGTAGTGGCATGAAGTCAGAGAACACTGGTCTACAAGTAAAATGCTTCTGGAATAAAACTAATGAAATGTTACCACACGTCTGTTACTGAAGAATAAAAAACTCAAGTCTTAAATGCTGGTTGGCTCAAGTTTCTAAGATAAGTCTTGGGTCAAAATGTGAAATTCTTGGAATTAACAAGAGAATAGGTTTTAGTCTAAAGGAATATTGGTCTACCAGATCTACTTCAAAACACTGTCTGCACATTATGATCCATTCACTTTACAGGTTCTTTCTAGTGGAATATTTACAAATCAATTGAATACATGTACATAAACCACCATATATGTGGAATAACACACTTTCATATATATTAAAAAACATGAGCTCATGTCATTTGTTTTCATATTCATCTCATGAAAGTATAAAATATTTGACACATTTACTGCCTGAAACAGATACTTTCTAAAAAATCGTAGAGCAGCGTAATTGTTAAATAATCGATATGAACTCATTTTGAAATGATGGTCAGAGAATAATTTTTTCTTCACCTAGTAAACTCTGGATGGTAGCAAGAAAATGTAAATTGTAAGATGATCAATATGAAGCTAATTTGATTTCAATCAGCCTATTATTACTCGATTTGTCAACAAAAAAAAAGATTTTCAACAAAAGCCCCCCCAATACAATACTCAATTCTGTTTCCAAAGATCACATATGAACTCATAAAACTATAACACAATTGAAATTAAAAATTTGATTGAAGGAATTAAATAAAAACTGAAAGAATGAAACAATTAAAATGTCGGAACATGAATAACTGTTTCAGACACTGACTTTAGGTCCAGAGCTTCCTTCAGCAGGTCTTGGGCTTTCCTGCTCTGGTCCTGCAAATTCTTCAGGTCCTTCTGGTAGTTGACGGCATTGGCAAGCAAATTGTTGATTTCACGGATCATTGATTGGATCTGATCAGGTGATCGAGGCAGCTGTATTTTCAAAACAGCTCGTGCCATTTTCTCAATATCCTCAGCAGGAACCATCTCATCTAATGGAAAAATGAATGAACAGCTTTCAGAGGGAAGTTAGAAAACAACCAGACAAGAGGAATACTGAGAATATGAACGTTGAGACAGTTAGATTATCACTGGAGTGGAAATATAAAAACAATGACAACCAATCCATTTGTTTTCATAGAGTTCAATAGAAAAAACATGGTCACAGACAATTCAAACTGTTAACTCCAGGACTGAAACAATTTAAAGAGACTGAGATGACAAAGCACTTTCATGTACTATTCTGGAATTCATCTCTACTGGAAGACAATATTGAGCTTAAAAGTCAATTTTACCTCCAAGTTTTGTGCTTAGGAAATTTGCAGCAACATTTTCAGGGTCCTAATTAAATTTTATTTTGATTTAAAAAAAAATGTAATGGTTTCATACATGATGTCCACTGTTGTGGTTACTTTTCAAATGGTAATAAATGCAATATTGTTCAAACCAGACGAGGGCAGTCTGTACAGACCTTAAGTAATGCAATGAAAAAGACAGTCAAAATTCTACAACTCATCTTAGTTGTAGAATTTTGACTGCTCTGTGATGTTATAAAGTTAAATGTCTTCTTATTGAAACCATATAAAAATATCTATATGCACTTTAGCCTAATTTTGAGTAATTTTTTTTTCATAATTCGTGAATGAAAGGGTTATAACATTTATTTTTCAGAAATGTTGGAAAGGATGGACTGAAAATATGAATCCATAGTGTAAGTAAGTGTTCCCCCTTGGCTCACTGACAGACACTGATAAAATTTAGGATGTTTTCCTGTTGTATTTCCTTTTAGGGTTAGGGTTTTTTTTGTTTTCTTCTTTTTTTTCCCTTGTTCATTTTCCATTTTTTTTTGTTAATGTAATGTTTTTTGCATTGATCTAGTAGTTTGGAAACAGGGATGCAGAGTGAAAGTTTGTGCCTTAAGTTAATTATATAAGTCCAATAATTACAAAAAACATCAAGTCAAAAATGCTAAAAGGCTCAGAACATCATCCACATCAATGATACATGACATAGATGGAAATTCTGATATTCAGATTGCGTTGAAAAAAATCATTAAGGATATAAATATTCAGAAAGCAGAACACTTTTAGCAAATGTCAAAAGCTTAGATCATTCAGATGGACATAAACATTCTAAACTAAATAAAAACTAAACTGAAATTAAAACCACAAAGACTAACTACTACAACAACAACTACTACTACTACTAATAATAACAATTTCACAACTATGAGATAAATTATAGATAGAAACAGGGCTGGACAGGGACTAGAACCAGTACTGGACCTTAAACTTGGACTAGGGATGGACCTGGACTAAGACCAGGATTGGACCAGGACTTGAACCAGGACTGGACCTGGACTAGGACCCCTCTCCATCAACTGAACACTGACCCATTAGGTAGTCCTTGACCTTCTGAATGAGCTCCTTGGTTTTGTTCTTCTCCCTCTCAAAGGAGTCCATGTTGTTCTGGATCCGGTCCTGGAGGTCTTTGGCCTGGTCTTTAGTGTCCTGAGCTGCCTGTTTGGCATCCGTGATCTGACAGAAGACAAACTTCATGATCAATCCACCTCATTAACCTGTTCTCTCCTGCTCTCCAGCACTGGTTTAATTGCTCTGATCGATTATTGCATCATTCATTGTGAAGCATTGCTCTTGTCTTAGTATTGTATTAGTATTCTTATTATTCAAAAAATCTGAGGCTCACCACCTGATCAATGAGAGATGAGATAACACAAAGCACAGCTCAGAATTTTGTAAGATACTCGATGGTATAAACAAGTATTGACATTCAAATTGAAATTTTACACTTTGGAGGTGTTGTTACTATTTGAGCTGAATTTATGCTGCTACTTGTAAAGCACCAGAAGACAAACTGGTTTAATGTAACTGTGTGTTGCATTTTAAATACTTGCCTTTAAACCGCTTGCCTGAAAAACTAAAACGGTCAAATATGTCATATTTTCCTTTCAGATACAGTGAAATGTATTACAATGCACAAAAAGTAAATACTCATATATGGATATTAAAGAGGTAGTGAACCATGCCTAGTACTTCACTTTCCTTTCTATTTTGTGAAACATGACACATAATTGACATTTATATTCACATAAACAGAAAAACAATAATGTTTAAATGAGCAGAATCACTGCATACAGTTGTGCTCTGTAGACTGTTTGATATAGATCCACTGCTTTGATCCTATGACCCAAAACTATCATTTTGTTCTGTATAGTTAAATAATTCCTTCCAATCTCTGCACTGTAAACCTGAATAAGTTTGCAGAACTCATAATTTAAGGCAAGTATATTTAATTTAAGGCAAGTATATTTATTTCAAGTTAATGAACTTAAAAAATAAAATTTTCCAGAACTTAAAATGTTGATGCTTATTAAAGTATGCTTCAATTAAAACATTACTTATTAACTTAGTATTCTAAGGTTCTGTCAGTCCTACTGGGAGACTAAGGCAGGGTTCAGTGTCTTTGTCTAAGGACATTTGGACATGTGGACAGACAGAGCCTGGATGTGAACCTCTGACCCTTCAGTCATTGGGTCCAACTGAACCCCAGCCCCCCCTGTATAAAGTTATTGTATTTTGTGATTGTAATGTTTTTGGTGTAATAGAATTTGGTGGGTTTTTGGAGTGCTTTGAAATTGTATTTCATCATCTACCTCATCAGTTAAGTTTATTTCTTTTTCAATCATCCTTATTTGAAACAATAGAAATAACAGTACAATATTATTCTTAGCATTTAATGACTTAATTCCACTCAGTTTTACCTCATCTATTTTTTTAAGTTATGTTCACTTATATCCACAATAGTTCCCCTTAATAAAAAAATATTAATTGGAACTACTTAAAAAGAAGAACATGTTACAGCAACTTAATACATTTGAGTTGTAGTACTATTTCTGAAACTTTGAGTATTCACAACTTAATATATTAAATTCTTCTGAACAGTGTACTTCAGTGTAGTAGTTGTAGTCAATTAGTAGTAAATTCTAAACATCTTCCCATAGTGAACCTGCCTTGTTTTTGGACTCCTGCAGTCTAAGGGGGAGTGTGCGGAGCTGTTCCTCTGTTTTCTTTGCCATGTCCACAGCTCTCTGGCTCACAGGAACGATGCCATTACAGTTTGGACCTCCACACTTCCTGGTCCAAAAAAAAAACCCACATAGAGCACCACCACATCCAGAGCAGTAATCCAGACCAGGTTCTCCACAAATCTGCATTAGACCACAACAAGCAGTGAAAAAAATCCATTAATTTCAAGTGTGTTTGTGCAGGGTGACTTCTAAAATATTCAGGACAGTGTGGCAAAAGGTCCAGAGTTGAAGACCTCTGCTCTAGGTGATGTCATGTGACTTACTTGACGGTTGAAGTCATCAACGTTGAGTGCGTTGACCTTCTTCTCCAGTGAGCTCATGTCTCCTTTGCTGCTACATGTGCTCAGTTTGTGTTTGACATCCTGTCGGGTGTCTGCCGAGTCCTCTATTGTTTGTTTGGCGTTTTTAATTTTTTTCTCTTCTGACATGAAAGATTTGTAAAGTTTCTGGATCTCATCCAACAGCTCTACAGTAGTGATGGATAAATAAGTCAAGAGTTAGTAATTTATTCATCTATTTAATAGAATGTAATATATACAGTACGTACATATATACAATTCAGATTTCTATATTACTGTAAGTATGGGTGAAAAGACGTAAGCTGAAGCTACAGCTTATTGTTTCCTACAATATTCATAGGAAGGAAAGTTGTAGAAACAAAACTTGATAAGAAGATAGCAAAGTTTGAAACTAAAATATAAATAAAATCATATAAGTGTAAGCTAGATCTTAGTAATTATTTTTCTTTATCCTAATATTTACTATTTATTGAATACTTCCTTTTAAATTTAGTGATGTGCACATTTTAACTTCTTTAACAAAGTTATTCCATAACTTTATTCCAATTACAGAAATGGCTTTGCCTTTTGTGTTGTGTTGAGTTCACAAAATGAAACTTATTTTTTACCAGCTTTGGTTTGCAAGAAAAATAAGTCATACATAAAAGAAAAACAGTTTCTAGGAGGAAGCACTGCATTATAGCGTCAGCGTTATTCTGAATAATCTAAGCAGATTTTTAGTCAAAAACAGTTCCTCTACCTTCCACATCTTCATCATCTTCAGCATCTGGATCATCAAGTTTCTGCTTTAAGTTGTTCAGCAGCTTGTTAAAGTCAAGTCGAATGTTGGCGATTTCAGTGTTTAAAAGGGGAGAAGGGTCGATCTGGATGCGGTTTGGATCTATGCTGTCTTTCAGTTTCCTACAGGGAGGAAAATATTTAGTTTGATGGGGACACATCTTTCTTTAACAGGAGGTGAGTGACAAAGAATTAGGGGGTTTGAGACAAAGTTATTTCCAGAGGAAAGAATATTGGTAAAATGTACACCCAAGAGTCGGGGTGTTTCAGATCAATATATAAAAACACAGAGCTGCACGAGAAGGAAGTTCAGAGTCATTTAGGAGGATTTATTGGTCAGAGGGAACAAAGTAATTTAAAGGCATAAGTTCTGAATTACAAGGAGCAGAAACCCCACATTGATCACACAAATGAGTAGGCGTTAAGTCAGAATGTAAAGGTGATGTACTGTAGAAAGGCCAAATCTGTGTTCAAAACCATTAAGAAATAACAGTTTTTTTGGAGAGTCAGTCCAGTAATATCCAGTTTATGAACATGAAATTAACAAACATCTAAATGTTTGACAAAATTTTTACATGTGAACTACTGAAGTAAAATTGTTAGGGTAACAAAATAATAATTATCATGATATAATTTAACACATACATTTTTTAAATATTATATCATGATAATTTTGAACAGCAGATCATTACCAAGGCTTAATTATCTTTTCTTTTCTTTTAATTGGTGAATTCATGATCAATATTATAAGTTCAATGTAATTTAATCATAACTGTTGTGGATGTTTACGAAATGCTCTGCTGTTTGTTAAATGTTTGTCATTTTTGTCTATATATATATATAAATATATATATATATATATATATATATGTGTGTGTGTGTGTTTTATTTTTGGCTATATCCCTCAGACTTAGTACAACTTACCCAATCTTGATACACAGCTTTTCCATCTTATCCATCTTTGCAGGAGACTCTGCTGTCAGGTTTCTGACGCCATCCAGCTGTGAGTGTATCTTCCGCATCATCTGCTGTTGGTTACTCACTATAGGGTCCACACCATCAACAGGCCGAGGGATGAAGGTTCTCATCCTTTGTGCAGCACGCTGGACATCTGCCACATCATGAGTCCACAGAGCGGTGCAGGGGTGGCATTCTTTACAGGCAGGAAACTCTGAGTCGTAACCGGGGGCACATTCATCACAGAAGATGCCGGTGACACCAACCCGACAGAGGCACTCACCAGTTTCAGGATCACAGGATGGACGCAAAGTTCCCTCCAAATTACAGTCACAAGCTGTGAACAAGTACGAATTTTAGCTAAAATCACAACATACTTATACATGCAAATCATGTCAATTAAAGGGTTAAAGATAAATATTAGAAACACCTGTAAATAAAAACACACTTAGAGATTTTGTGACTGAAAGGTTTCATGGACATATTTTAAATGCCTGCTTTCACTCACAGATGCACTGCAGGTCTGGGTTTCCAAAATGATTTTCTCCACATTCATCACACTGTCTTCCTCCGAATTCAGGATGACATGGACACTGCCCTGTCACCTGAACAGATCACAGCTTTACTCACTCAGTGTTTAATCATCAATGAATTATGTGATCTTATTGATTAGTCAATGATTAATATCAAAGGGTCAGTTCAGGTTTCTCTGAATGCAAGTGTATGAGGTACAGCAGATGGAACTGTTGGCAGCACTACCAAACCTTTAACTTAACACCTGTAGAAAGTCACATTTTATCATGATAAATAGAATATTCATTCATTCCCACTTAATTGACAGTTCATTACAGGGCTGACGAGGAACCATACAATCTCACATTCACACGAATTCATACGACCATTTAAAATTTGACTAATGTACCTATTAAGGTCTTTGGAAGGTGTGGGGAAGGGAAGTACCCAGAGTGAACACACACACACACACACACACACACACACACATATACATCATTTACCTTGAACTATCAACAGAGGTGTTTTTGTAGACATTTTGGTATATATATATATGCATACACACACACACTGGGTGCGATTTGCCAGGGGTATGGGGGAGATCACCCGCCGCCACCCCCCGCTCTGGTTTTGGACGTCACCGTTAGGCTGGATTTATACTCTGAAGCCCAATTATCTGCAATGACCTACCTCCAAAATCTCATATAAAGTCATCTGTCACTGAAATTATGTTTGTGTGTGTGTGTATGTGTATGTGCGCACACATGTTGTGTACAATGCAGCAAAAATATGTCATGTGTTTATAGCACTGTTTTACATGAACTACATTGCTTCATGTAGGTAGAAATTAGCCTTGGCTATAATCTAGCCTATTGGAACATATTGAGTTTACTAATATGCACTGTCCCTTTGAAAAAAAAAAACTTAGGTCTTTGTGAAATATGTTTTGCAGCTGCCCATACTGTATGTGCAGTTGGATGTTTATTTCTTTATTTTTGATTCTTCAAACTGTTGGTGCTGATCACCATCTACTGCACATTCTACTATAGAAGATGAATTCATATAACTGGAAAAATCCAAGCTGGCCTTCTGGGAGACAAGTCTGTTACACAAATTCAGATCTTGATAAGATCACCTCTGTGATTGGTGCACATCTCACCTTATCACAGATGTTTGATACAGAGTTAGCAGAGTCACAGCTGCAGGGCTGGCAGCCGGACGATCCTTCCAGGTTCCAGTATCCATCCTCACATTCGTCACACAGGACACCCACCACCCCCATCCTACAGGGACACTGTCCTGTAGCTGGGTTACAGAAACAGGGACTCTGCAGAGGACACTGAGTCACCTCAGTCCCTCGACGATCACAGGAGCACTCTGGGAAATATGTCACAAATTAAATGAACTCTACATATGGAATTGATGAAATTATTTTCACTTAAATAGTTATTAAAACATCCATATTTAGTAGTTGATTTTCACATACCTTTTAATTAGATTTTTTTGGTCTCGAGGTGTACATTTATTATATTTTAGTCAATTTTTTGATCAATTTTCAACATTGTACTGTTCTATTGTTATTGTTTTTGGACTTTTAAAATTATTCTTTCTGTTTTAAATGTAAACTGCTACATGTTTATATCAAAGGTGCGAATAAATATGTTTAACAAAAGTGTTATCATTGATCAAGTTGAGATGACTTTTCTTCACCTTTGCAGTCCTGGACCAGAGCGTTGCCATAGTAACCAGGTTTGCAGTCTTGGCAATGTGGTCCCATTGTGTTGTGGAGACAGCGCAGACATTCTCCTGTCACACTGTCACAGGCATCTCTGTCATCTGGGTCGATGTTATCGTTGCAAGGACATGCCTCACAGTGGGCACCTGGCTTGGTCAGGTCACCATAGAAACCAGGGATGCACTTATCACAGCTTGGACCTGAAAGTTAGAGTTAGTGTTTGCATGTTTAATGACACTAAACACTGTACAGATTCTGTAAACAATTTACTGCCCTCTGCTGTTCACTCCTGATCTGCACCTTATACACTTCATTCATAACATCTGCTAAATGGAAAGTGAGAGACAGCAAAACTGAGAAATTAGTTTCATCATTGCAAACTCTTCATTGCAATAACTGTTTTAATTTCTTCACACTAAGTTACTTCAAGTTACATAAAGACCCAGACATCCAATAGCTACCAACATCCACTGATATTAAATGTTTAATACCTGCTGATCCATTAATCCGATCAATACAGGTCAATGATTGGTGTAAAATACAATTGGTCATCTTTTCATGGTCATCAGATATGACCCATTTGGATGTTCAGAGGCTCTGTAGTTGCCATGGAAACACTGTCATCTTCTACAACATTGATTCACCAGTAAAAGCCATGGAGTTGGATCAATGAGTATCGTTGGATGGATGGATGGCACGTGATTGATTTATGTTCAGTTAATCATGTATGTCTCATGTAAGTCACATTTTATTAAGGTTTTTCTGTATGTTCCCGATACATATATCTTATGTCATTGTTAATCTAAGCTTTTATGAACACCCACATGGTCAGTAAAGTAAATAAAGGAAAATATAAAATTTTCAAAGAAAAAAAAAGTTTTGGCATAAAGCTTCTTATAAACAAACAAACAAAAAGACAAACCAACTCCAAAACAATACCCCTCTCCCCTTTGAGGGGTGGAGTAACCATACCCTCACTTGAGTGTACGTCATAGGCCAAGGTCACAGTCATCAAAAAATGTGTTTTTGCAATGATAAGAGATAGGGCAAATCAGGTCAAATGTGGGCAAGGGGGGTGGGTTTTGTTGTGCCTGGCACCATTTGTTAATTTATAAAATATGATTCATTGCTGTGGATTAGACAGCCTGACAGTAAATAAAATCATTCCAATGAGGTCAATTGTTACCTACATCTACAGCAGTAAAATATAACCTGCACAATAATCCAGGAGTAATATCAATCTAATTATGTCATATATAAGAGTAAATGTCTGTTATTATTACAGTAGACCAAATACTCTCAAAATCGCTCAATTTTTCAACTCAAATATTAAAACTCAATTGAGGCTTGCGAAATTTCTTAGACTGGTCATGGATACATTTAATTAATAGCATTAGATTTATTTTTTATTGTGTTTATGAAATTGTTAATTTTTTATTTATTTCTCATATCTTGCCAAAACAAGGGACATGCTCTAATGTTATATATATATATATATATATATATATATATATATATATATATATATATATATATATATATATATATATATACATATTTTTTGTACTTAGTTTGTATTTCTCTTCTACCCCAAGAAGGCTCACATTTGGAGAATAAAAAAAATTAATTGCATTTAAATAAAAAAAATTTTAAAATGTCATTTTTCAGACTTGAAGCACCGACTGCTGATGCTACTTTGAGAGATTTACTGAAGGTTTGGTGAACTTTTCCTGTAATACAGCATTTCCAGTGTTGTGTTAGAGCTTCTTGCTTAAGTAAATGATCTAAGGAAGTTTTACAGAGTTGTAGAAGTACACTGTAGATTTTGCAGCGTTAATTTGGAGACAATGGGACCAAATACACTCTAGAAGAAGTTAAATAAACTCTCTAAGTGTTGATTTAACACTGCAAAATGTACTGTGTAGATTAACAGATGATGAGTTATTACCTGTGTGTCCTTCTCTGCAGTTGCAGGTCAGACTCAGAGACTGTGGATCATGTTCACAAGAAGTAGCAAAGAATCGTCCACTCCCCAAAATGTCCGGGCACAAGCAGGGCTGACATGGGATTCTGGAGATGGGGTCACCATAGTAACCCTGAACACACCTAAATCAGTGATACAGGCACATGGTTATGAGCAGTGTTTGACAGTTTTGTTTCCTCTAAAAGTAAACAATCATGAATCCTACAGATATCGTACAGATACTGAAAAACAGATGAACTATTGACATTAAAATGTGTTACAGAAAGGTACCAACACTTACCCGTACAACACTAAGTGATGCATTTATCCAGCTACACACTTGTGTCACACTCACAAATATTAAGTAATAACAGACATAACCATTCACAGTGGCATAAAGATAAATTAGTTACAGGATAAGCAAATTAAAAAGAAGAGTTACATTTTGTGTGGGCTTAATTTGATTTGTTTATAAGTGCATCCTCTAGTGCAGGGGGTGTCCAAGCCTGGTCCTTGGGGAGCTACTATCCATAAAGTTTTAGATCTATCCCTTTTCCAACCCACCTTGTTTTCAGTCTTGAGGATAGGTTTAACATTTGTCATAGGTTTATCATTTGTCGTAGGTTTATCATTTGTTGCAGCTTTATCATTTGTCGTAAATATACATATCGCTCATATTCTTTTACATACTAAGAGCTCTTTCATGATAAAAAAGTATATTAAAATAGTTATAGATACAGACGTGTCACATTGCGGCCCAGTGGTGTGTTCTCTGCAGTTCAGACACTCCCCCGTCACCTCATCACAAATTTCTGACATCTGGTTGCATTCACAGGGCCGACAGAGTGGGAAACCCCAGTATCCTGGCTGACAGCGGTCACACTGGCGCCCCGTAACCTCTAAACGACACGCACACTGACCTCTGACCTGATCACAGAGCTCTGAAGTCGAGCCCCGGGGGTCACACTCACATGCTATGAAAAAAACAGACAAAACAAACATCAGTGTTTAATTGTCCTTTTTCCACATATTCTTAAGAGTATTTAGTGTGTCTTACATTTACAGCCTTCAGGTCCAAAGCCAAATGTGGCTGGTGCACAAGTGTCACAGCAACGGCCAATCACATTGGGTTTACATTCACAGAATCCACCCAGTTTACTGCAGGATGATCCGAGAGAGCCCATAACGTTACACTTGCAAGCTATAAAAATACATAAAAATAAGAGGCACAGATATCATATTTTACAGAGAAAGTGCAAGTGTGTTTTCTGTCCAACGTGATTTATTGTAACCACATTAATTAATGAATTGCCTTATAGGTTTATCTGGTTTTATCTAAATACTTATTGTGAGTTTGTATTCATATAATAAACTGTTCTTACAGTTTTCTGGTAACATTTAACATTTTTGTAAAATGTTCTAAAGTCTTTTCCTCCAAAAGAAACCCTTTCTATTCATAATTACTCTGCTAAGAAATTGGCAGAGTTATGTTTTCACCAGTATTTATGTGTTTGTGGGTTTGTTTGTTTGTCACTTAGCAACATTAGTCAAAAAGTTATGGACAGATTTGTCTGAAAATGCTGATATATGAACAAGGAACAGCTGATTACATTTTGGTTGTGATTGGTGGAAGTATGGGGGGGCACATTTGTGTGGTTCGTATCAGGATAACTCAAAAAGTTATGGATGAATTTGGCTGAAATGTTCAGGAAGTGTTGATACTGGCAGAAGGAAAAAGTGATAAAAGTTTGGTGGTGATCAATGGAGGGGGTGGAGGCACACACATGTCTTTGATCTGTCTTGGCAGACTGTGCTCTGTGAGTGCTTTTCTACTTTATCCTCTGCATTTTGCATTTTTCTAATTTAATTTACTGTTCATGTAGATATTGCTGACATGTGAAAGTAAATTCAAATGTTACTACAAAGTAAATAAAGAAAGTTACTTTTTCCAAAACACTGAAAACATAAAAAACCTATCTTTTCTTTCTTTCTTTCTTTCTTTCTTTCTTTCTTTCTTTCTTTCTTTCTTTCTATGTATAGCAAGTCAACAGTTTTATTTAAAGTTTTGAATGCAGAGCTTTTATTCATTCAACAACTTACGAACAGCTCCATTGTTGATTCGTGCTGACATACTACTGCCAAGGTTGTCACATGTTTCAGGCAGTGACTCTTCTGGACCGAGCTCAGCAGCCAATCCAACACAACGAAATCGCCTGAAAGAGTCCAGGTCACTCTGAGAGCAAAAGTCCTGAACAGACTCGATACTAGGGATCAGGCCCATCTGACAAAAAAAAAAAAAAGATTATTTCAATTACAGGCATACATCAAAAGACAGCAAAGATCTAACTTATCTAAATACATAGTGTATAAATTTACAAATGATAGAAAAGAGCTTGAATCCATGTTTTATTTATTTTTTCACATTTTCAGAAATCCACATGCATTTTGTTTATATTTCTTAATAGCATTCCACAAGCTCGAATCTTGGTCATTTCCTTCAGTAACAGTTATAACACTGTAGGCATGTTTAGGATCATTATCCATGTGTAAAAGTTTAAATGTTTTCAGATGAACTTCCAAAATGTTTGCTCACTTGCTCTCCTTCTTGAAGTCATCAACTTTATGAATGCACTAGTCCCTGTGCCACAGAACGACTCCATAACATGATATCTCACACTCTGATCGGATTACATTATTTAGTTGCAAGTTTCATTCGTGTATTAATCTCGTGTAACAGTGCAATACTGCCCCCAAAAGGTAAATATTTGTCAACATAGTCACAGCTTCAAGTCAAATTCTAAAACCATCCAATATGAAATGTCCTGTCAAGTTAAAGGCACAGTGGAACAGTGTGCACTTATAACTGTGTAATGAGGGAAATAAATCTTATACTGTAACTGTAATGTAATAATGGTGACATATGATCACAGGTTTCTAACAGTCAGATTATCTGAATGAAAACCTTCCTCACCGAGTCAATCAGAATGTGTGAGCTGGTGGACTGGTCAGTTTCTGGACGTTTGTTAAAGGTGACATCCACAAAGTATCGAGCACCTGCGTTCAGACACACTGGAGAGTCCAGAACAGCCCCTCTGTCCAAACAAAGACAGAAACTTTCACTCTAAACAGTTAGTAATTCCATGGGTTTTAGTAGTTTCTATTAATCATTTGTCATTTGTATTTAGTTAATGAAACTTCAAATGTAAACTGTTTATGGATTTTATAGTAGATTTAACTTATTTAAAGTCAAACTCCGAACAAAATAAATCCATCCACTCAGTTCCACTATTTATTGAGAATTCCTCACCTGGAGTTTCCAGGTAAAATCAGAGTTTTACTTCCTGTTGGCTCGCTGCTGCAGTGTTGGTCACCTGGTGACAGTGTGATGATGCTGACAGAAGCTAGCCAATCAGAAGGAGACTGCAGAGGAAGACCAGCTGATATAATTATAATGATCTATTCTTTCAAATAATCCAAATTTCTAAGAGGAGAAGCTATAAATTTACACAATTAAACCACTGGAACCATTACATGACTTCTTACATGAAAATAAAAATTTGACATGACCTTAATAATGATCAAAATTATTTCCTGAGTCAAACAATCTTGTATTTAAAGATTCTGAATAAAAATGTAACAGCCAATCACAGCAGGGTGTTAATTAAATACAAAAACATAATTATCATGTATTGTCAATATGGATATTCTGAAATAACTAATGAAAATGTCAAATTATAAGTGTATTGTGTGGCTTTCAATGTCAACAAAACACTTTGTACATACTAATACTCCAAAAACCTAATGTCATATTAAACGCTAGAGCTTTGTCATGGATTCATTCATCTAATGAAACCAAATAAATACATCAATTATTCATTTTTTATGAATGTGTGTATGTTAATTTATTGTTGTGTTAAAGGACTGTATATATCAATATTATTACCTTATTGGAAGGTTATATTTTATTTATGCCTTGAAACATCATGTGTAAGATAAATATGAAGTCAATACACTGACAGAAAAAAAAACTAAAGGAAGTAACAGTATGGAGGTGTTTATAATGTTTATAAAACCCTTAATAAGGAATAATATATGTTTTAAATTATTACCCTGTTATTTAACATCTGAAAATTAACACACTATTGAGTAATCACTTAGTAGTCAGTGTACAGGAGCAGAACCTGTTGGATCTCACCTCAGGCTCATAACGGATTACCAGCTGGTAATCCATGGAGGAAGGCAGATTGTCCACAGTGAACCTGAGCCCCGCCCCCTCCAAGACTCTGACCAATCCCATGCCAGTCCAGGTGACTGGTTGATCAGCTGTTCTCTGACGGGGGATGATCTGCAGGGCATGACCCGGGTCCAGAGGGATACTGCTGCGCTGTATGATAGATCAAGCACAAACACATGTGAGGAGCCTGATCTGATGGATTCATAGGTCAGACTACGAAAATGTCCACCTGTCTCACCTGTCCCTGTCTCCTGCGACGGGAATGACGACGAGATCTTCTAACCAGGACAACTCGTCCATTTGAAATCTTGAAGTCGTAGCCTTGCTGTCTGTAATACTGCTCACATTTTGGCAAAATCACTGGATTGAGCTGTAAACGCACAGAACAATATAATGAAATGTTGCACAAACTGTGTATGATTGAGTTGTAATTTTTGACCAAGCATCATCAGGATCAATAATAAGTCTCTGATAATTAGATCTTTTCTTCTGTTACACACCAGAGAAGAGGATGAAGGAGGAGAAGTAGATGAGGGATAGCTAGGTTCAAACAGAGGTTCAGCGAGCTCAGCCTCATACAGAAAGTAATCAAGGGGAGGCAGGAAATGGCCTGGGGCAGGATCACTGCAACGGCGGCCTACCATGTTAGGTAGACAATGACACTGTCCTCCCTCTGGAGAACACCTAAGGACACAAGCAGTCCAACTGTCAGTATATGTCGTAGTAAATATCTAAAAAGCTTTTTAAAATTAATCATTCCAAAAGTGGATGATTATAATAGTTTTTATAAACCCTGTAACAGTGGGCTGGGTTGGCTGGGGGTTATGCTTTTAATGCAATTTTTAATTAATTTGATGAAACAATCAGAAAAATATAGATACACAGAGTTCACCATAACTAATTTCTACACAGCATTTTGCAACTACACTAAATATATATGGTTGTTAAAGGTTAAAAGTTAACTTGCTTTATTATTCATGCAGGTAAATTCACCCTCTGCATTTTAACAATAATATACACTGTACTTAACATTAATTTTAACATGTACCATTAAGGCATAGTATGTTAGGAGTCATGAGCTGCTACTGAAGACTTTCAAAGACCAACTCCAGATCTTCCTCATTACCATGGCCAGAGGTACTGAAAATACACTTGACAGTGCAGTTGATTTTCAATTTATTTCTGTGACCTGTTCATCTTTTCACTTTATTAGGTGCTGTTTTTCTGTATTTTTTATTTTTCCATTTTGTTTGAAAATCTGCTGGCAATTTAATTAAGTTCGATGCTGGAACATCACATAGACCATCATAATCTTTCTGCATGTAAGCATCTTTATAAAAACAAATATGCTGTGCACATACAAGCTGCTGTGCGCTCCTCCGATGTCACAGTCACAGGGTGAACATCTGAAGGCAGTGTTTCCCAAACCAAAGAAACCTGGCTGAATACAAAGACAAAGATACAGAATTTAATCAGAAATCTGTGCATATGATTTGTCTTATACATCTGAGCCACAACAATATAAGCCGTTCATGAAGAGATACTGAGTTTGTTTACCTGTTTGTTTTCTATATAATACTGTCAACTATTTTCATTCAGTTATTGCATTGATTTTCTGTCGTTGTTACCTCACACCCCGAAAAGGGGTGAGGTTTGTTTGTTTGTCTGTCTTATTTGTTTCTAAGCAGCTTTACCCAAAAACTAGTGGACCAATTTCCATAAAGTTTTGAGGAAAGAAGCAATGTGGTCCAGAATAGATCCCATTAAATTTTGTTGAATGTAGGTCAAGGGTCAAGGTCACAGTCACCACAAGAGATAGGGCAAATCAGGTCAAATGTGTTCAGGTGGGGTGGGGTTTGTTGTGCCGAGAACCACTTGTTTTTTCAGTTTTTTAGCTGCATAAAAAAGTATTCAGTTGGTTTTAATGTGTAGCCTCACATGAGCTACTGCTATGTTTAAAATAATAAGCAATATTCTGGCTTATTTTCATTGAATTTTTACTTTTTTAAAAATTTCTAAGGGACAAGATAGACATTTTTAATTTGTGTGTAACTTCAGGAAAGGAGTGCTTGTTATTTCTTCATTTCACACAGTGGATATGATATTTATCCACTACGTTCAACAGCTGTCA